>JAWQEG010005033.1:0-52935 GCA_033782935.1 Petrolisthes cinctipes
GCTAGCAAACTTAAGGAACAGGGATATATATAAATGAAGACCTTTGTCCTGCCTCACTGGAAAATTAAGAAAAAAGCAGTTCCCCTTAATGAAAAAAAGGCCCGAGAAGACGGTAAAATAGCCTTCTTCCGACACACACGGCTCATAATCAGGGAGAGAATCGACCAACGATCGTCATCCTCGGTGCCGGCTGCTGGTTCGCCCCACGTAGGCGCTGGCTTCAGCGGCTGGGTGGCTCATGGGTGATTCCACAGTACGGCCACCTGATGGTACAGAGAGGGTGTCGAGCGAGACCACTGGTGACCGGAGAGTATCTGGCGACTCTACAGGATGTCAACAAAGGGTTCTCAGGGACCGCAAAAAGACATAGACAAGTTGGTGACACGAGGTAAGGGAGCTATATTACACATCTACCTAGGGTACGTATTAGCACTATTGGTTGTTGCTACGTGGTTACCTAGACTGACCGACCAAAATAGTATTAATACTATTGTCTCAAGGTTAGTAGTCGACAGTGACCTATCATGTCAACACGATTACTTACTGCTACTGCTATTGATTATTGTTGGGGGTGTGGGGGTGTAGGGTTGTAGGGTATACTGTTCTGAGCGGCTATTGCTACTCTACTACAATCGTTACAGTTGCCACCAAAAACTACTACGTATCGACAACTACTAGCCACTAGCTACTTCTACAACTATTACTAATACTACTTTACTACTATTACTACTATTACTATTACCACTACTACCACTACCACCACTACCACGCACTACTACCACTACCACCACTACTACTATTACTACTACTATTAGCTACTACTATTACTACTATTACTACTATTACTACTACTATTACTACTACTATTACTACTACTTTAGCCACTACTATTCCACTACTATTGACACTACTATTACCACTACTAGTTACCACTACTATTACCACTACTACTACTATTACTACTACTACTATTACTACTACTATTACTACTATTACTACTACTATTACTACTACTACTACTACTACTTACTATTACTACTACTACTACTACTACTACTACTACTACTACTACTACTACTATTGCTACTACTACTACTACTACTACTATGGCAATGATTAATGTTATTTTAATTACTATCATAATTTTCTCATTCTCGCAATGACTTTCAATGTACAAGATATCAATGACCTTGATATTTTTAAAGCTGAAGATAAATAGAATGGCAACTTGAATGTTGAGAATCTTTACACACAATTTAACCGCATAAATTTTCTAGATCTAAATACGTTCACCTTGACAATGCTTCAATACCTAGCAACAATCAAGTTACCATCCTAACTCTGAATATACGGTCAATTCCTACAAATCTTCAAATCCTTTGTTGATACCGTTCTATGTAATATAAATACAAAATGTAATATCCTTGGTCTTACAGAGATCAGGTTGAGCCCTCACCTTGTTTCCCTTTACCAGCTGCCAGGCTACAAAATGTTTACAAATTGTAGGAAACACACATGGTGGTGGTGTAGCCTTGTACATTTCTCATTGTTATCATTCCATTGAACTTAGTGAATTTTCAAAAGTAGATACATTCATAGAATTGTATTGGTGTTCAAACAACCATTGTGGGGAAGAAAACATTAGTATTATGTATTTATAGATTCACCGAGTGGAAACATAGATAAATTTATGAATGCGTCTGTACAGAAAGTTTTCTCTTTAGCCTATGATAAAAAATTTCATAGGCATCTTTGCATTTGGTGATTTTAATTTAGATTTGTTAAAATACAATGACAACAATATTCTGGAATTCTGTAACCTAATGTATACATTTTCCCTATTTCCATTGACCACAAAACCTACAAGAGTCACAGATACTACCGCCACACTTATTGACCATATATGGTCAACACAACCAGAGGCAAATGTCGGCAACTATATAATTAACTCGGACATTTCAGATCATTTTCCAGTATTATCACAATTCAAACATGTAGTATGTGATCCCCAGCACACGTCTATAAGAGATCTATAACTGACTCAGCTCTCAATAACTTTAGTTATGATCTAGAAAAGGTTAATTGGAATTTTGTATTACAATGTGACTGTCCTAACGAATCTTTTAATCTTTTTTTCAATGAATTCAATACACTATTTCAGAGGCACTTTCCAATAAAGAAAATTTGTGTAAGTAATAAGCATGTCATCAGCCCATATATTACCCCTGCTTTAAAAAGGTGTATTACTGAAAAAAATAGATTGGGAAGACTGGCAAATAAGTGGCCTCTAACATATAAAGAAACTTACAGGCAATATAGAAACAACTTAACTAAAAAATTAAAAACAGCTAAAAATGAATATTATAAAAATAAGTTAAAAAATAATCAAGGAAATCCCAAATCCCATTGGAATACCATAAACTCCCTTCTAGGCAGGACAAATAAGGCCAATAATACAATATCATTCGATCAACCATGTACTAATATCTCCACTGCCTTTAATGAACATTTTATTAATCTCGGTAATTTAGAATTAAACTGTTCGAACACTGATTATATGAAGTATTTATGTCAACCCCCCGCCTTCTCAATGTATATGATGCCAACAAATACCACCGAAGTAATGAATAATTTAAAGGCCCTTAAATCTAATTGTCCAGGATATGATGAAGTCTCTCCAAAAATACTAAAACATTCATGTGAATTATTGGCCATCCCTTTAACCTATATTATTAATCTATCACTGAAAAAAGGCATATTTCCTGATCATTTAAAAAAAGCCAGAGTCATTCCTATATTTAAGTCCGGTAATAGATGCGACATCAATAACTACAGGCCAATCTCAATCTTACCTGCTTTCAGTAAAATTTATGAAAAAATTATCACGTCACGCCTAACTAACTACCTTGAACAAAATAACCTATTAACTAAATACCAACACGGCTTTAGAGCAAATCACTCGACGGAAACTGCTGTATTACACTTTGTCAATAATGTCTATAAATTTTTGGAGGAGAAGCTGTATGTGGTTGGGATTTTCATTGATCTGTCCAAAGCATTTGACTCATTAAATCATTGTATTCTGTTAGATAAATTAAAACATGTCGGGATAAGGGGTGTACCTCTACAGCTTTTTCGTAGTTATCTCTGCAATTGATCACAATCTGTATTCTGTAACAATAGTTCTTCGCAGTTTGTACCTATATCCAGAGGTGTACCACAAGGATCAATTATAGGACCAATTCTTTTTCTCATATATATAAATGATATAATCAATGCTAGCACAAAATTCCAATTTATTATATATGCTGATGACACTAATCTCCTACTAGCTGATAAAGACATCAATTCCCTACATTTAAGCATAAACACGGAAATTAATTTAATATCTCAATGGATAAAATCAAATAAACTAAAGCTCAATGTTTCTAAAACTAATTATATATTTTTTCAGAATAGATCCATAAAAAATAGTCTGCCTCCACTACAGTTGGAAGGCGAACCATTAAATCGAGTAAACCATACAAAATTCCTAGGTGTTTGCATAGATGAAAAACTGAATTGGAAATTGCACATAGAAGAGGTTTGTATGAAAGTCTCAAAAATTTGTGGCATAATGTACAAGATACGGTATAATGTTACACTAGATGCATTGCTTAGTATTTATTACACCTTATGTTACCCTCACTTAACTTACTGTGTATCCATCTGGGCCAGTACGTGGCCATCATTCTTAAATAAGATAACAATAGCACAGAAGAAAGTTGTCAGATGTATTCTTTTCTTAGGCAAATTTGACTCTGTAACTGAAAGAATTTCTTCAATGAAAATGTTAAAATTTGAATCTATACATAAATATTTTTCGTTACTGTTGATTTATAAAATGCTTACAAATTACACAGGAAATAGAATTTTCAAACTTATTGATAATGTACACCAGACTAGAAGCAATAATGTAGATTTGATTTGTCCAGAGTTCAGAACAGCTTTATATAAAAACAGTATTTTATGTTCGGGTCCAAAATTATTTAACAATCTACCACTAAATATAAAAGTTTTAGTAAAAACAAACAACTATTTGTCATTCAAAAGGAAAATAAAAGATTTTATACTTCAGAATTCTTAGTGGGTCTACTTTAACATGTTTACAATTATAACCATTGTAATTTTGTTGCATAAGTTATGTAATAACCCAATGTAATCAATATTTTGTAATACCATTGATAACATGATATTATCAAGATGATTTTTTGCTATAGTTAGGATTAGGCATGTCTGAAAGCACCTATGTTAATTAATATCTGCCTGTCAGGGAGCTTCGGCTCGACAGACTCATGCTATTATACCAATCCTTAAATTTTGTACATATGTATGTAAAAATAGCAATAAATATTTACTTACTTACTTACTTACTTACTTACTTACTTACACACACACACACATTTTCCCCCAGGACACCTTCCTTCTTATATTACCATACCACCACCTCCTTCTTCTCCTCCTCCTCTTCCTCGATTTTCCACCCCTACCCCTCCATAATATCAACCACCTCCCCCTCTCCATAATCTCCACCCCCCCCCCCCTGCAACATCATGATTATATTCGTGTTTTGGATACCAAGCAGCAGCTTATAATTTTCTTCGTTACGTCTTATATTCCTGACCTGCCCAACACCTTGCTTCTTGACGCTCTGAATAATTATCTATACTGTATATAACTTTGTGTGTCTTGTATTTAGCATTTGACATCTGTTTAGAATTCTCCTCTTGACATCTGCTTAGAATTCTCCTCCTACCATCGTATCATTTCTGTATTAAATAATAGGTATACCATATATGTAAGATTTATATAATTCTCTCTATTTATTTATTAGTATCTCTTTATTCCTCTTTAATAATTATCTCTCTCTATCAATCTATCTCCCTCTATCTATCTATCTCCTGTGCAATATATCTCCTTGTCTCTTGCTCTTTCCGTCCCTCCCTTACTGTCTGCTTCCATTCCTCTTCTTTTGTAGGTCTCTATCGCATTTTCCCTCCTTCAGTCAGTCTCTTTCTTCCACCCTCTCCTTCTTTTGTCCCTCCTTCCTTCTTTCACTCGTCCTTTCCTTCCTTCCCCTATATACGGTACCTTCATTCCATTTCTCCTTCCTTCCCTACCGTCCTTCCACATCTCTCTCTCTTTCTCTCTCTCTCTCTCTCTCTCTCTCTCTCTCTCTCTCTCTCTCTCTCTCTCTCTCTCTCTCTCTCTCTCTCTCTCTCTCTCTCTCTCTCTCTCTCTCTCTCTCTCTCTCTCTCTCTCTCTCTCTCTCTCTCTCTCTCTCTCTCTCTCTCTCTCTCTCTCTCTCTCTCTCTCTCTCTCTCTCTCTCTCTCTCCGTGCGGTCTAAACTCATTTTGTAATCGAGATGTCGCGTCTGTAATTTTTGTCATTACCATTAATTCGCTTTTCTGCCTCTTGCCTCCTCTTCTCCTCCCTCCTCTTCTCCTCCCTCCTCTTCTTCCTCCTTTATATAAATTTTCACTTGGACATATTCTTCCCATTTCTCACTCATTCCTCTTTTTATTACTTCTTCTATTCATACCTTCAAATGATTTCATCTCCCCTCCTGCTTCTTGTTCTTCCTGGTTAAAAATAATTATGATTTACGTCTCTCTCTTACACACACACACACACACACACACACACACACACACACACACACTCACACACACACACTCACACACACACACACACTCACACACACACACACACACACACACAGGAAGTTGCATAAAACGGGTCATGTCTTATAATAATAGTAAAAAAATAAAAATACAATCTGATACACACTAGCCTGCACACACACACACACTCGGAAAAAACTCAGACACTCTCTCTCTCTTTCTCTCACACACACACACACATAAACACGGAAAAAACACTCACTCACTCTCTCACATACACATACACATACACACACGGAGCCCCACGCACATACATACAGGAAATTAGACAATAACGAGGTCGTGTGTTTATCCAGATACTTGAAAGGTCACCTGCAGCGAACAAAATTAGTGTCAGATCTTAAGTGTCGAGCGAGTGTCTCCACATCTAGAAAAGTGAGGCAGGTCAAGATTATCATAACCATATCAATGTACAGCCACAATCAAATATCCACCAACACTTTCCTCCCATCGTAGTAAATATCTTGGTAATAAAGAACAACACATATATGATTATGCAGCACCTCATGATAATAATTGAGGGGGTTGAGTTGACATATTTTGTTTTATTATTATATTTTTAGATATGATTTTTTTTTTTTTTTTTTTTAATATCTTTCGACACTGGACATAGGCTTCATCAAGCCCGTTACCGTGGCCCAGGTCAACTGCTACTCACACACACACACGTCACGACTTCCGAACTGGTACCCAGCCACAGAGGGAGGGAAGTGAGGGTAATCCCCAAATACTGCAGCTGTTAATGTACCAGCGAGGGTGTTTTACGATGTTCGGTGACCTTATAGTTAGTGCCTCAAACTCAAATTGGAAGAGTAAATATTCTCAGACCCTCACCTGAAAGGATCGATCTCCCGACCTCCAGGATACGAGTCCAGAACACTAACCACTCGACCACCATGATGCTGATATATATGCATGATGGAAGGAAAGTGTTGGTGGTTATTTGATTGTGGCTGTACTGTATAACTATCTTTATAATATATTGACGGCCGTGTAAAAAATTTTGAGGTTTGCGTGTAAACTTCCGATGTTTGCACGTAAATTTTGAGGTTTGTCTATAAAATTCTAAGGTTTGATGAAATTCTGGGGATGTTAGTAAATTTTTTAGCACTAGAATTGATGAAAAGGATAGATTTTGTGTACGCATAGCATACATTGCTTTGTTTTTTCACCTTAATTCTCTCCCAAAAATGGTGGGAGTTAAAGCATTGAAAATTTACTCTATTAGCTGAAGAATAACAAGCACTAATTATTTCATAAACTCCTGTAATTACCATTTTAACATCATTTACGTTATTTTTTCTTGATATTAACAACCATTATCATTAAAAAGGAAGAAGAATGCTTGTGGTAAATCTGGAGCAAATGATTCCTCCAAACTATTCCAAAGAACCACGGGCCACCACCACCACCATTATTATTATTATTTATGTTATTAATCTGGTCCTGTTTGTTTCCTAGTATAATTTGGAGGAATCAAGGTGCTCCAAAAATAGTATACCAAAAGTATACTATTCCATTAACACACACACCCGCACACATTAACTTGCCAATTACACACACATTAACTGTTCAATTACACACACACAGACACACACATTAATTGGCCAATTATCCTACACACACACATACACACATTAACTGGCCAATTACATACACAGAGACACACATTAACTGGCCAATTACACACACACAGACACACACACACATACACACTTTAACTGGCCAATTACACACACACACACACACACACTAACTAACCACCACAAACACACACACATTAACTAGCCAATTACCAGTCAGCGAGTTTACACAATAACCAACCAATATAATAACAACACAATAACAATAATGATAACCAACCAATAATAACAATAACACAATAGAAATAACACAGCAATACTTAATAATAATAATAATAATAATAAAAATAAAAATAATAATAATAATAACACAATAACATTAACACAATAACCAACCGATAAGATAAACATACACGTATTAATAATCTGATTGTATTAATTGTCAGGGGAAATAATAATAATAATAATTGGTGATTGGAAAACTTGGCTTAAAGGACCCACGTGATGTAGTCAGAAAATTGGAGGTTAGTGAGTCCTTCAAATATTGTCACGAAACACACACACCTATAATAAATTAGTGAGTTTGTTTTGTGGCATAGTCAGGAGTAATCAGAAACCTCCAAATTTCTTACACGATCACAGTGTCCCTTAAGAATTGGAAGGTCCGTGATTCCTCCAAACTTTGCCAAGCAACATATCCCTTATTAGTACACCATTGAAGACGTCTATTTTCTGGTATAGTTTGGAGGAATCAGAAGGCTTCCAATTTACAAACAATGCCACAGGTAAAATCATTTTAATTTATTTATATATTTATATATATAATATACTTGTAATTATATTAAATCAGAATATAATGTGAAAATAACATAATAATTATGTGGTATTTATATATATATATATTCACTGTGAGGGAGGGTGAGTCACGTGACATGGTGTGTGTATGGTGGGTGGAAGGGGGGGAGGAACCGAGGTGATGAGGGTATTGTACCCACAGCTGGCCACTAGTCAGCGTTTAGTGCTCGTGGTGTGTGGACCTCTCTCTCTCTCTCTCCAGTTCTATTTTTCACTTTTTTTCTCTCCCCTGCTTCAGTTCTGTCCCTCGCTTTCTCTCTCCTGGGGCAAATCGGTAGCTCACCAATTTAATCGTCAAAACAATCTTCTCTTACTTAAAGGTTTGCTTGTTTTTGTGACGGTCGGTAAGTTAAGGATGAGTGAATTTAGAATTTTAAATGGAATTTGGAATTTTAGATGGAGAATGGAGTTTGGCAGTTAATTTTCAGTAAAATGTAACTGAATAATTATTAGCGTTACTGGTAGTTATACTTGTCAGAGATGGCATCAGAGACTCATAATTACTCGTCCAGTAATGCCTGAACATTAATAACAAACTGCATGAAATTGATACTTGAAGGTGGTCATACAATGTTAAATCTATGGCAAGTAATTCCACCAAACTATTTCAAGCAACTGGACATCAGTTATTGAAGTTCTTCAAACTGTCTGGCCGAGCAGCCCCAAGCTCCTGAGGAAGGTCATGGCCTGAACCAAGCTTTTCCATAGTGCCCTCAGAGTGTATGTTGTTGTTAGTGTTTTGTACATTTCAGTCTTCCATAATGTATTTAATAGAATGGGGTACTGATGCATCCCGGACAGGCATCTATAATGGCTCCATCCAGCTTCGATGTCGGAAGGGTGTTGGCCACATCGCAGCCTGGGCAGTAGGACTGTCCTCATGAGGAAGGGAGGATTCAGATGGGTGGATATCAGGTCGGTGCACTCATGATACAGTCTCCAACCAGGGAGTTAGCAGAGTCGAGGCCTGACGAAGGCAACTCAAGCAGACGCACTCAAATACCAGAAAGCCCTAGTGCTCACTCAACAAAGTTCGGGATATCAATGAAACAGCGAATATTTTGCACTCAACCGAGCTGCCATTAAATGATAGCCGAAAATTTTGACTACGACAGCATAATGATTGTGTAACAATTATTTTAGATCATGGACAATATATTTCTACTACTTGTATTAATGAACAAATATAAGTTGGAGAAAAACCTTGGCCATAGTATACCGTGAACCCGTGCAGTGAAAATTATATTGGGTATGTTATCGCACATAATGTCTCGTTTCAGAGAATCTCTTGCTGATCAATTGGTGGGTTAAAAAAAGTTTCAAAGATGCTCCAAATTTTGTTCAGTGAACCACTAAAGTGTTCCAGTATTTGATTGTCTGATTCAGTTACCTTCGTCTCGTCAAGACTTTGGCTAAACTCCCTGGTCAGAGATTATGTATCATGAGTGTACATGCAGCAGTGTTTTCTTGAATGTTTGGATGGATTGGTGAGTGATTTGAGTATGGATATGTTTCTGGAGACTGGTTTGGGGTGGGCAGGGTGTAAGAGATGATAGTATTTGTATATGGTATCGTGTAATGGGTGTTTTGATGTTCCTTGGCATATTAGTGCATTTGTCGCGGCTTCTAGCCGCTTAAATTGTATTTATTGGTTGTGAAACCAGCACAGCTGGATTGCTATAGAATACGCCCCTTCACAAGCCCAGGCCCCGTATAGGCATAATCTGGGTTGGAAGGGTCAATTCCGTGACGTTCATCAGAAGTAAATAAAATTCAAATCTGGCGCTGTACTGATAGTGGAGCCACCTGGTGGTGGCGCGGTGAGGTATTAAGCTCCTCCTCCGCTGAATACCACTCGCTCACTCCAATGAGAAAGAAGTGAGTGCCTGCCGCATCGGGAGGTGGGTGGGACAGTAAAAGCTGTGCTGGTTTTACAACCAATAAATACAATTTAAGCGGCTAGAAGCCGCGACAAATGCACTATTATTGGTATAGTGAAACCAGCACAGCTGGATTGCTATGCATGCGATGCGGTAGGTGGGAGGTGAGGTGGAAGCAATCACATGCTAGTTAAGAGTGGTTGAGAGCGGAGGGCAGGAAAGGTAACCGAGCCCGGTGAGGCAGAAGCTAACGCCCCTCCCGACACTGGCTAGGTGAGTAGCCGTGGTGGGGCAGAAGTAGCTTATACCATATACCCGTAGACCATTCTGTTATAGACCAGAATTGTTACACATAAAGTCTTTATAGGCAGACTCGAGGGTTCGGGTAGGCAGAAGCTAACGCCCCTCCTGACACTGGCTAGGTGAGTAGCCGTGGTGGGGCAGAAGTAGCTTATACCCGTGTAGTGGGTGGTGTCGGTGGTCTGTAGGTGTGGTGGCTGTGTAGCCTGTGATTATCTTTATCGCTTTATTCTTTATGGTCTGAAGGGTGTTGAGACGAGTCTGAGGTTTGAGGCCCAGGCAGGGTTTGCAGAATCATCACTGATCGGATATACTGTTTTTATACTGGTTGTGGTTTCTTTGTTCCAAATGTTGTGCTGGCAAGTGATCTGAGGGGTTTAAGTCTGCATGCATGCATTTGTTTTTGATGGTTGTAATATGCCGTTTGATTCATAGATGTGTTTGTGGTGTGTAGCGGTGTTCTGCGTTCGAGTTGGTGAGAAAGGTGACGGTTGACCTTGTGGGAGCTATTTTGTCTGGTGAACCAGGCATTAAGTGTGATGAGGTAGGGTAGCTATGGTTTGCTTGCTACGTTAGTAATTTGCTTGTATGCCTTGTGGTTCGAGGTGTATGTTACTGTTGTGGATGTGATTATTCTTACGGTTTGTGAATTGTGCATAGTCCGAGCCAGTGGGGAAATCTCTTACGTCTCATAACTAGTCTGTCTTCAGGGTGAAGGTGGCCTACATAAGAGAAATGCTGAATGAGGGTATAGTGTCTGTTATGATTGCAGCATGTTTGTCTGCGTTTTGTATAATTGTATTGAATTTTTGTACAGCAGAGTTGTGTGTACTGTTCAGTGTTTCAAAGAGTTTTGTTTTAGTAGTGAAGGCTTCCCAGTCAGCTCTTTTGTAGTTAGTAACAGGACATCAGTATATTGGTCGACTGTTTTTTTATTTTTTGGCATATTTCGGAAATGGTTACCTCTACGTTTATAAGAGCTGTTAAGGGACCCTGTGTTGTAGTCAGAAAATGACTCATATATTGCCACGAAACAGACACACACCTATATGGATGGAGCTTGTTTCGTAGCATAAGGTGAAATCAGAAGTCACCAGTTTTCATACACGATCCTTAATGATAATATTGCTTTCATGTTATTATAGCTGCGCTGTGTAGAGATTTTAATTTTATGTTGTCTCCTCATAAGGGGAATCAAACTATTTATAATAGCCTGAACTAAGTCTTCCACACCGTTCAACTTTATCACCTGTCGGAGAACACGAAGGTTGAGGGATATATAATTTGTAATTTGTACTGAATACTCCATGAGGAGAGATTCTCTTGTTGGTGAATCGGAAGGTCTGTGATTCCTCCATGAACTATTACAGAAAACAGACCCCTGAATTAATTGTTACTTTAACGAGGGATCTGTTTCGTGGCATGGTTTGGAGGAATCTGAGATGTCACAATTCACTAACACGAGAATCTCCCCTTAAGGGACCCTGTGATCTTGTAGGGACTCTCTTGCCTCCAATTTTCTGAATACATCACACGGTCGCTTAAAATAACTCTTCGAAACAAAATGAAAACTCCACCACAGTAACATTCATGGCCAGATCCATTGACCAAATATTTGTTTTCAACCAATTTCAAGACATCATTGTTTTTGGTAGTACTTGTAGCGGGAAAAACACACACACAATGTTTTGCGAAGTCCCCGTTCCTGGCCTCTTCTCAATTATAGCGAGTAGTGATTTAGCCTTAATTACATCCTGATATATTTTCATTATTATTTTGAGTCTGGAATATATTTAATGTTTTTGTATAAAGATAACGAGAGGAAAGTTTGGGTAAATTAATTGAAATTGTTTTAATGAGGCCAATATTGGTTGGTTAAGTCAAATATTAACATAGTTGTGTTTCAGGTAGTGTTGTGACGGAGTGGTATATTGTGGCAGTGACTTGCTTCTTGTACTATACTGGCTGGAAACCCTGAGAAGAGTGTGTTTACATCCCTGCAATGTATACAGGTTGGTCCATAAATGTGATAATTGATACCCTTTGTTATGAAGATATATTATGACATTGTGAGTTAAAGGGGGTATATATATCACATTACCAACTGGAACGAGATTTTGTTGAAACTGGCGGAATACAGGTTGTGAACGAAGGACAGTGGGTGGTATTCGCAGGGCAAAGATGGAATGTATTTCTATTCTAGACAGTTCAGCTTCTACACAACAAAAGTTAGTTGAAAGTAAAATAATATAATGTCAGAAAATAAATGTGAAATATAAAATTTGAATTTTCAAATAAGTTAAGTAGAAAAAATACAAGCGTGTGCCTGCTTCCTTCGTACCTTTATCCGCCAGTCCCACGAAACCCTAGTCAAGAGTTGCTAGTGTGATAGCTGCTTTACTCTCGTTTATCGGTCATTGACGTTGTTTTTGTATTGCAGTGTGGGTGGCAGAACACAAAAAACACAGATGGAGGATTCGTCCACTTATTATTGTTGAGTGGATTTGATACGAGATTATCTGTACTCTTCAAATATTTAATGGGTATAGATTCTTTCTGTAAGGGTTCATCAGATGCTCCTTTGTTACTCAAGAAATTGAAGTAAAAATGTCAGTCAATGAATAACTTATTATATACGGTATAGAGAATATTATAAATACTGAAGCTTGATAATACAAACTATTTGTCATAGTTCTGCTAAGTACAAAATTGAAGTTTATTATGGAAAGAAAGATTGTTGTTGCCCATAAAAGGAATGATTGTTTTAGTCGCGGTCAAAAGTCCTGCAACGGCTGGAATTGGATTGATAGAAGACCACAAGCTGCTGATGGGAGTTAGAAGTACACACATGATAGTTTTGAGTAAAGGATAATCACTTGCAATGATACTAGTATTTTAGAAATGTAAAATTTATTATTCTCCAATGGTCACAAGTGTGTGATTAAAGTATCAGGAGGGGTTCTGTTTGCTGGCATAGTTTGGAAGATCAGTAGCCTACCGATGTCTTATAGGTTAGAGTACAGTCTTTATAGGAACTAATACCACCAAAAATATTAATGGATTTGTTATTGTACTTTCAGACATTCAAGAACAATCGTGGATACATCTATAGAAGTTTCATCAATATCCTTGGGAACCATACTCTACTTGCCATGAAATTTAATGACTGTTGCAAATAAGTGATTTGGGCAGATACTTATTAGCCATATTTACTTTTTTTTTGCACACTATGGCTTTGACTAAACGGAAATTATTTAGTATTTTTGGTGGAGCATGTCGATAAATAGCTTTCGCTATGGCAACTGCAGCGGTTATTTACCACATATTATGATCTGCTTGTAAATAATAAACACTTGTACAGATAATAAATATTAAAAGATACTTATACTATTTTTGAAAGGTAATAGTGAACTTGAGCCATATGCAGCCATTTTGAAGGGATGAAAAACACTGTTGGATAAAAGGATTACCTCTTTATTATCGTCTTCCTGCAACAATAATTATAATTTTAAACCATTATTATAGTCTTTCCTTCAACACAATATTTAAAGTATATAAATTTAAGCCTTTTAATGTAAATATTCTTGATCTTAAGGGGAGATTACATATATAGCCTGTAAATTGATAGGATATTCATTCCTGGATCTGGCCATTAAAATGAATGATTGAGGTTGAGCTTTTAAAGTTATTTTATGGGGCCGTGTAACGTACTCAGAAAATTGGAGGTAAGCCAGTTCTGACACGAAACAAACCCTTCAAACTTATATTAAATGGGTGTTTTTTTTTTTTTTGGAAGAATCGCAGACCTTCAAATTCACCAAACATCATATCTCCCCTTAAAGATTATAAAAAGTACAAATATATCGCTCAACCTTCGTATTCTCTGATAGGTGATATAAACTTGAACGGTGTGGAGTAGTGTTATCTCTTTCTTATTTACAAGATATTGTAGGTCCCTCTCCACCAGCAGATGGTACTTCGAAAAGCCTCCCTCACTAAAAAGTATGGGTCCACCTGTTCACGGAAGTGAATATTAAGTCGCATGGACAGTAGTATCGTTTGAGTTGGTAATCATGACTGAGTTGCCGCCATTTTCTCATCACACATTAAATACTGTTACTGAATCAGTGCCGTGTGTTACATAAAGATTTGAAAATGGATGGAATGTGATCTTACACATAACCACTGTCATACGTCTGCCCTCAAAGTAATAAATCTTAGATAACATTACAGGCCAGAGGATTGGTTTGACAAATAGGAATCAACAGGTCTCAATCGATTCGCTTACGAGACAAGCTGACGAGTCAGTGACTTGGAACGAAAACGAATCATTATTTGGATCACAATACAAGTATTCGTGGTGATGGCAGCTTTACTGCAGGAGTCATAGTAAAGTAGCACAATGTTCCATAATGTTTCCATGTTAAAGTGGCCCGATACTTTTCGGAGAGAGTACATGCAAGAAAGTATGATTCACAAGGGATTATTTTTACAAGTTGCCACAACTCCATTTAAATTTGTTTACTATTACCAGTGTTTATATTTCACTATTACAAACAACTTTTCTATATACCGTTTGCCTCGCAAATGTGTTATAAAATTAATTACCTCTAATAAGTGTAGTGGGTGTTGTATTTTCTGTCCCAAAATTTCGTAAAATTAGCTTTCACACTTTTCTTATTACAATATGCTCTATTTCATCTTTTACTACAATATTTCTTAGTAACATTTCCGTCATAAATGCGTTATAAGGCCACTCTTACTATTTCTAACCTTCAATGTCTTTGCAAGTCAAAGCAATATGGCTGCCATCTGCATTGAAATCAAAACATAGGTCAGCTGATCATATGTGGTTGTCATGGTAACCATGAGTCCCACAGTGCGACCTGGTGGCACATTTTTTAACTTCAAGCCAGATCTAACCAATCAGGTTTCACACAATTCTATCATCTCGTTATTGACCAATCATAGACCTACGTCACTGAAACTTCAGTCTATCAATTTTTCTTGCCAGTACAACATTACTGTCTGGCGGAGGTATATCTTTGGGTCACCTGGTTAACTCACCTGGCTGCTTGGTTTTACGAATTTTTACAGGAGAAACATAAATTATACAAAAAAACACTTGTGCCTCGTATTGAAAAATAAATCAGTCCATGATCAGTTATTATAACTGATTGTTGGAAGGTTTAAAGTGCTTTGAATATAAGGTCATCCAGTCCACCTACCACCAACACAACTTGCCAGAATACAACACTACCACCTACTCTTCAACTCCACAAGAACCAATACCTTCCACATAATTTGCTTCCAATTAAGGTAAATTGGTGTATGAAACAAAAGGTCTGATTTGGTCTTCCTAATTCTATAACAAATTGATGTTCTGGTTAAAACCGAAGGATGCCAAGGTTAAGAACCCAAGGGTGACATAATAGGTCCTGAAGTATGCCATGGTTAGGTCCCGAAGTATGCCCCCTTCTAGGTTAGGTTAGGTCAGGTAAGGTCTTTTTAATTCTGTAATATCTCGATGCTATGGTTAAGACCAAAGGATGCCCAATCCAGGTTGGGTCAGAAAAAAGTTGGCTCGGGTTTTTAATTTTTCAATATTTATGCTCGTTGAAAACTGGAAAACCCGAGCCAACTTGCCACTTTTTGACATTTATGGCATGTCATGAGTGCAATCTAGAAAGGCAAATATACTATATTATTAGTTTTCCCCCCAGTCAAAACCCCCGATTTCCCAGGCTCTCCCCCAAGATTGTTGGATGGGGGTGAGGGGGGCTATCTCCAAAACGAAGCATTTCCTAAAGAAACGAAGGTCAACATCACTCAAATCACACTAACCTTCTAGGAATTATATATTTTTCCCATGAAATCCTGTTGTGGCAACTTGTAAAAATTTACCGTCACAAGTGTCATTTCACGATTCTTAGCGTTATCATAACTACTCAGCTATACCTCTGCCAACGCCAGGATATCAAAATGATCATTATTAATTAAATCACGAATATCACATATCTTATTTCCCACTCAATGTTCAAGTCTATGCTACTCAATATCCGTTTTGTCCTACGTTTAATTTTCTCAAGCTCTGATTAACCATTACTAATTAACACTAATAATTATTCGGTTGTGATTTAATGCCCACTGATAATTATAATTGAATCCGGCTTGACAATTATGCCCGAATAATTCCAATACCACCAATAATTAATCAATTAAAATATATTAACTTTGTACTGATAACTAAACCAAACTTAACAACAAACCCAATAAACCTCTTTGTATTTAATTACAAGCTTGCCATCCTCTACTTAATTCCAAATTATTTCTATTCCCTCAATTTTAATTTACCATAAAAACAATCGAACATTTAATTAAGGGCAGATTATTTTTATATGTAAGCTGGTGTGCTATCGATTCCTCCAAAACTATGTCAGGAAACAGATCCCTCATTAAAGTAACATCAAGGTAATTTGTTTCGTGGTATAGTTTGGAGGAATCAACAGACCTTCCAATTCAGCGGCAACAGAATATCACATTAAAATGATATACTCCATACATACCCATGTGAACACAACTGGAGCAGATGAGACAGAGAGAACTGAAGCATTACAGAGAAAAACTGTAAGAGAGAGGGAGGAACAAAACGGGGGGGACAGGAGCAGGATGGATAGATAAAATCAGAACCAGGGCAAGGAGAGAGAGAACTGGAGCTGTAGAGTGAGAGGTCCACACACCACGAGCACTAAACGCTGACTGATGGCCAGCTGTGGGTACAATATCGTCATCACCTCGGTTTCACCTCCCCCCACTCCCCCTTCCCCCACCACACACACACACGCACACCATATCACGTGACTCACCCTCCCTCACAGTGAATATATATATATAAATACCTCATTATTATTACGTTATTTTTACATTATATTCTGATTTAAAATAATTATAAGTATATTATAAATATAAATATATAAATTAATGAGAGACTTATTTTACCTGTGGCATTGTTTGTAAATTGGAAGCCTTCTGATTCCTCCAAACTATACCAGAAAACTGACGTCTTCAATGGTGTACTAATAAGGGATCTGTTGCTTGGCATAGTTTGGAGGAATCACAGACCTTCCAATTCTTAAGGGACACTGTGATCGTGTAAGAAATTTGGAGGCTTCTGATTACTCCTGACTATGCCACAAAACAAACTCACTAATTTATTATAGGTGTGTGTGTTTCGTGGCAATATTTGAAGGACTCACTAACCTCCAATTTTCTGACTACATCACGTGGGTCCTTTAAGCCAAGTTTTCCAAGCACCAATTATTATTATTATTATTATTATTATTATTATTATTTCCCCTGACAATTAATACAATCAGATTATTAATACGTGTATGTTTATGTTATTGGTTGATTATTTTGTTAATGTTATTGTGTTATTATTATTATTATTATTATTATTATTATTATTATTATTATTATTATTATTATTAAGTGTTGCTGTCTTATTTCCATTGTGTTATTGTGTTATTATTAATATTCGTTGATTATTGTGTAAACTTTCTGACTGGTAATTGACTAGTTAATGTGTGTGTGTAAGTGAACAGTTAATGTGCGTGTGTGTGTGTGTGTGTGTAGTAAACTACCACTCTTTCTTCCTTAAGGACCCTGTATCGTGTATGAAACTTTGAGGCTTCTGATTCCTCCAGACTTATGCCACGAAACAAGGTCCCTTCACTACAGGTGGTGTTTCGAGGCAGTGTTTGAAGGACTCACTAACCTCCGGCACTGATTCGAAATCATAAGAACAGCTCATACGAATAGAATAACAAAACCATTCACTGCTTCGAAATGAGCCTGAAATACTATGGTGAGTGAAGTCAGTATTGCTAACATATGAACAAGTTCAAGCTCTTAAGGACCCCCGTGATGTAGTGAGAAAATTGGAGGTAAATGACTCCTTCAAATATTGCCACGAAACACACACACCTATGGAAGGAGCGTGTTTCATGGCATAGTCAGGAGGAATCAGAAGCCTCCAGTTTTCATTCACGATCACAGGGTCCTTAAGATGTTTTGTGAATACCGGTCCTGCTGGTGACTTTACCTTGAAGGAGTCGAAGAGAGAAATAACTAATTGGCATCAGTGCGTTTGGTCTGGAACTTAATGGGATGATAGTACTGTGTTGGTAAATCTGGAGCAAGTGATTCTTCCAAACTATTCCAAGCAACTGGCCACCATTATTTTGTGTTAATCTGGTCCTGTTTCCTGGCATAATTTGGACGAATCACGGAACTTCAATCAGTGTACCAAAAGTATACCATCCCCTTGTGCCCCAAGGATATATGTGTATACCTCATTATTATAAATTACATACTCTATTTACGCTCAGAAGGAATAATAGATCAAGGGTACAGGTAATAAGAGGTGGCGCGACTCTGTGTGGTGACGTCAGGGAGCTACTGACTCCTCCAAATATTGTATTATTCTAACACAGAAAGGGTCTCGTACAGGATTTACATATATCCCTTTTTCCAGTTCCAAGTTAACTTTCCAGCGATACCATTATTTTTTTTTTCGTCCTCAGCTTGTACCCTGAATGTTTCGACCTTTCTGACTGCGGCAATGATATCACTAGTGAAAGGGAACTGTATTATTACCTTGAATCCTGGCTCAAATGTTTATGAGAAGTGAAGATGGAAAATGTGCTTGTATAATTATGTAAAGCGCAAAAGGTGAGTCTGTTCTATTTATGAGACGCTAACTCTGGAAAAAAATACACACTAACACGGGAGTGTTGTAATGTTTACGCTTTTGGTAGGAGTAGGAATCAAAAGCCTAGTTCTATATAATAAAAATCCGTAAAACGCAAGCCTTCTGTCGTGCATATCGTGTATAGTGTAGGCAGCAAGTATGTGCATGTCTGTGTTTTATTTTTTAGATCGTAATCTGTCTTGTGATTCACATTAGAGGTTGTGCACATTCTTGCACAGTACAATCTTAGCTGCCACGTCTCATAACACATATGTCATACACAGTTCCATGAAACGGGCAATCATATCTTCCTTCAGGGTCGTGCATATGAGTAAAATGAACCGGCATGATATTAGAAAACGTCACCAGTGCGGGTACAATTATTACGTTTTGCGTCAGAGAGTGAGTGACGTCTTGAAAGTACACCTCAAGGCCAAGAGATATCTTTTGGCCTTGGTACACCTGACCTCACAACAATAGACACACGCAGGCAAGGCTTTGTCTCATACGTTTATATCCCAACCATCCTTGTCTCTTTCTGGGAACTTGTACCTATATTGATAATGAGATCTGACAGTCGAGGGACGTCATTGTTTAGATGGAAAAGACAGAAGCACACGTGAGTTTATGCCTCCAGTGCCAAGGACTCAGAAGACGTCACCAGATTTGAGGGTTGGATTATGGGTTGTGTGTGTCTCGCCGCTGTCCTTCGAAAATCTAAACCTGCATTAGAGCCGTACACCCGAGCTCGTAAATTCGCGACCACGTACTTAGATGTTTATGCCATTTGAACTGGTAACATTTATTTGGGGAGGAATCAGAGTAGGTGGAACATAGTAGAGCGACATGATACAATCTTTCACCTACAATGACACCTTCCCCACACAGCGTTACCAGCTCAGATGACATAAACATCTAGGTACATACGTGGTCGCGAATTTACGAGTTCGAGTGTACATTATGTAAGAAAAGTAATTGGTTTGGTGTTGACTTTTCTTGTGTACCGTGGCACTACTATAGGACTGATGTTGTTGTTGTTGTTGTTGTTTGTTGTTGGTTCCTTGAGTGGGGCCAATAGTCTTGTCCCGTGTCTTACTTTACTGTAATGAAAATCTTTGATGTGCGAGTGTTGATTCGCCTGTGTGTCCTGCATGAGTCTGATGTTATACCTTTCAATAGCACATACTATTTAAAGTAGTTAAATACACTTGAAACTAGATTATTGAGGGTTGTTTTTTATCCGTGTAAGAGTAAATATGACAATGCATCTCTAAGTATTAACGTTTCGATTAAAAAAGGATGAAAAAAAAACCATGATATATATATGTTACTATTATTTCGTGTGGTCATGTGATATAATATTAACTCGTGGGAAAACTCAATTCTCCAGGATTATTAAAATTTGCATCAGGATTATTGTAGCAACACTGGGTCTTTCCTTGAACTGACACTGATCTTCAAACTAACCCTCTCTCCTCACACTCCTCACATCTGTAATAATTTTTGATGTAACACTTAAGGGGGAAGTACAGTACACGTGTTGGTAAATCTGGAGCACCTTGAGTCCTCCAAAGTATGCCAGGAAACAGGACCAGATTAGCAAAATTAGTGGTGTCTTGTTGCTTGGAATAGTTTGGAGGAATCAGTTGCTCCAAATTTACCAACACTCTACTTCCCCCTTAATTAAACCAGTGGTCCGACTCTACTGAAATTTGTTTTATTTTTCTAATTAGAGTATTTTAATGCATGGTTACCTATGCTCTTTGAAAAATTGAGGTACGATGCGATGTTTTTGTTATCTCAAGGTCAGGGTTGCACACACACACACACACACACACACACACACACACACACACACACACACACACACATGAACACCCACCCTACAAACACCCCCTCCCCCCACGAACACCCCCTCCCCTCACGAACCCCTCCTCCTCCCCACACACAGACAACACATATTTTTATTGTGCCTGGTATGTACACGTTAGAAGGTGTCAAGTATTTACACGTATCAATATTCCACGTGTATTCATATTATTACCCTTAACTATACGTATGACTATAAAGACATACAGACTCCTGCTGGTGACGAGAGGTAAGCAGTTTGGGGTTATATTAGGTAGGTTTTGGCGCCAAGCTAATGGGGTCCCTCTCAATTCTATGACGTCACGTGGCGGGTTACGAGGGTATACACACGGTTTTAGGAGCTTGGTAAGAGAGGTGATGGGTGTCAGACTTCTCCTCCTCCTCCTCCACATTAATCCCTTGGTAGTGTTTGCCTGACCAGACCAGTTGACCCTCGTCCAGTGTAAATTTATCTTGACCCCTTAATGCCTCGTGACCCTTGATGTGACTTCATTTTCGAGTGTTATGAAGACGTGTGTGTGTGTGTGTGTGTGTGTATGTGTGTGTGTGTTATGAAGACGTGTGTGTGTGTGTGTTATGAAGACGTGTGTGTGTGTGTGTGTGTTATGAAGACGTGTGTGTGTGTGTGTTATGAAGACGTGTGTGTGTGTTATAAAGACGTGTGTGTGTGTTATGAAGACGTGTGTGTGTGTGTGTGTGTGTGTGTTGTGAAGACGTGTGTGTGTGTGTGTGTGTGTGTTATGAAGACGTGTGTGTGTGTGTGTTATGAAAACGTGTGTGTATGTTCTGAAGACGTGTGTGTTATGAAGACGTGTGTGTGTGTGTGTGTGTTATGAAGACGTGTGTGTGTGTGTGCTATGAAGACGTGTGTGTGTGTGTTATGAAGACGTGTGTGTGTATGTGTTATGAAGACGTGTGTGTGTGTTATGAAGACGTGTGTGTGTGTGTTATGAAGACGTACGGTATGTGTGTTATAAAGACGTGTATGTTCGTGACTCTAACTTGATTTATCACCTAAAAGTTTAGTCACTGTACACAACACGCACAAGTAAATCAAACTCACAAAGCCAATCTCAAAAAGCGTCTTAAACTAAGCATATTAATTAAACTGCCCAGGAAGTTATAGACAGGAGGGTTCTTAGAATATTATTATGAACCCTGGTTATAGATTCCAACTAATAACAGCGGCGAATAGCAGTCCAATGTCAGCCTGGACCAAAAAATTACCAAATGGACCACCATCTTTTGTTGTTGTTGTTGTTGTTGTTGTTGTTGTTGTTATTGCCTATCGCCTCCTTTTGGGGCATTAAGGCATCACACTATATATATATATATTTTCTTTAGTAGCAGTAGTATTAGTATTAATAGTAGTAGTAGTAGTTTTCTTGATCTTCCTTTTTTTTCTTAATTCTTTCTTTCCCATCATTATTTTCCTCCCTCTACCCTTTCTTTTTAATAAATTCTTTCCCATAATTTTCTTCCTTCATCTTTCTCTCCTTCTTAATTAATTCTTTCCCATCATTTTCTTCCCTCATCCTTTCCTTCTTAACTCCTTCTTTCCCATCATTATTTTCCTCCCTTTACCCTTTCTTTTTAATTCCTTCTTTCCCATCATTATCCCTCCTCATCCTTCTTTCCTTCTTGATTCCTTCTTTCCCTTCATTATCCCCCTCATCCTTTCTTTCTTAACTCCTTCTTTCCCATCATTATTTTCCTCCCTCTACCCTTTCTTTTTAATTCCTTCTTTCCCATCATTTTCCTCCCTCATCCCTTTCTTCTTCATTTTCCCGTTTCCATCATCTTCCCTTAATTTTCCCTTTTCCTCTATTCACTCTTGTCTCATCCCCCTTCCCTAATCTAATCCTGTCCAGAAATATCCTAGAGTCTCCTAGTGCCCTTCCTTCCCTGTAGAGCCGTATAGAACCCTCCATATTTCCCAAGAGCACCACCCCAATGACGTCACGCATCATCTCCCTCCTTCACCAGACTAATATTATTTCCAAGAATCTTATGGCAAGTACAGTCGACGTCAAAAAGCCTCTCATCCACTCCCATGATGTAAATAATATAGAATTTTATGAGGTTACAAAGATTCAGTCCATGGCCTGAATCTTTGTAACCTCATAAAATTTTATATCATTTACTTGGACTGACTATTTGTATCCTCATAAAAATCTATATTATTTACTTTCATCATCTCATCCAAGTTTAATTAAGACTGAAGTTTCAGCAGGAAGGACACTAACTGTTGACCTTGATTGTACCATTGACAACAGGAATTTGTATACAGGTTAGGTTCATATAATTATATAGGTGGTATATCTACCGTAAGAAAACATGGTGAGTTCTCTCTAGCTTGAGAAACATTGGATTTTTTAAATTATACTGTACGTACAGCCTCGCCATCCCTCGGTTTAGCTATTATTTAAGGGGATGGTATGCATTTGATAGATTGGAGTGCCTTGATTCCTCCAAAGTCTGGCAGGAAACACACCCAGGTGAAGAAAAATAATGGTATCCTGTTGCCTGGAATAGTTTGGAGGAATCATTTACTCCAGATTTACCACCCAAAACAACGTGCTATATATCCCCTTAATGGTAACATTGAGGCAGCTTTTCCAACACTATGTTTCCTGGCACAGTTTGGAGGAAGCAGTAGCCTCGCAAATTCGACTATAACTGACCACCCTCATCAGTGTATAAAAATCGCCAGAGGTTATTAAGTAAAATATTGTATAACCCTCGAATTACGGGTCAGCTTTATCATACGTACTGTACAACTGCTTGGTGTAGAGATTCTATAATGTAGAGATGTTTTTTCAGGGAATCTAAATTAGTGTCAGAGGGAAGAAAGCACACGACGACAAGAGCTGAACCAATAATTATCAATAATAATTAATCCTACGTTCATTATTTATTATCATGTGTTGTCATGTAACCTGCAATAGCCTCGACCTAATATGCAAAGGGACAGTCAGTATACCTGATGATATTAATTATTATTCTTTATTTCAACGTGTTTTTAAGATTCGATAAAAACATAACTTCGGCATGAACAATAGTAATATAAGGGGGAAATTACACTACACTTTGAGATTGTGGTTACTGGCCGACTAGCCCACTTAACGAGCCTCGGCTAGTATAATTATTATCGTAGCCAATTTGGGTAGCCTAGATTGGGCTTAACATACATGAGCGTGCGATGATCACTTGTTGCCAATCATGAGGGACACATTCGATAAACATTTCGTAAACATCCACACAAGAATTTTTGCTTAATTAAGGGGAGATTTTCTTGATGGTAAATTTCTAGAGGGCCAGCGCCTCCTCCAAACTATAACACGAAACAACAGATCCTATATTAAATGTTGTAACACTGAGGTGATTTGTTTCCTGGCATAGTTTGGAGGAATCAATAGCCCCCTAATTTACCAAAAGGACAATCTCCTCTTAATCCTGCTAACACACATAAAACAGACATACAAACGAACCGAAAACATGATCCCCTCGTGAATGTAATGAGTTTGGATAATAAATAATGAGAAAAAGCTAAACATACAGGTGAACGTACCTCTCTGACGTCACTGAGACCACAAGCAGTAAATTATGGTCATTTCAGTATAGAGGCTGACTCGGTGTGTGTTAAGGGTTGAACGGCCCCCATTCACCTGTTGCACTATATACCTGTCGACACACCCACACACACACACACTGTACACCTGACCACACACACCCACACACCCACACGCTGTACATCTGGCCACACACACACACATGCACACACACACACACACACTGTACACGTGGCCACACACACATGCACACACATACACACACTGTAAATCTGGACACACATACACACACACACTGTACACTTGCCGACACCCACACACACACATACTGCACACCTGGCCACACACACACACAAACACACACACACACACACACACACAACATATTACATATTACATAATTAATACGGTACACATAAGCAGTGTATACCAACCATCCCATTTATCGTCTCTGTAACACCTGCCTCAAATTAAGCACAGGTGTGTACACTTTGATTACGTAATGTGACACCAGGATGTTCATGAGACCTTATGGTTAAAAAAAAAAAAAAAAATTACCGTAATACAATTTTTTTTTCTTTTCTCTAATTAATGCTGACACAACATGCGACAACTGAGTAGATGGAAGAATTTGCGACGGGAAAACTGGAGTGTAATTATCCCTCCAATCTGTGCTACAAAATATATACAGTAGATCCCCTCCTATAGATTCCCACCTTCTATACTGTGGTTGTCTGTTGCTTGGAATAGTTTGTAGGAAGCAGGAGCACAAGGTTATATATATTATTTTTCCCCTTTAATTAAGTAGTGGGGAAATATGGTCAGAAAAGGCGATTTGATATAAGGTGATTATCGTCTGTTGGTTAAGGGGTTAGTACACTGTTGGTAAATCTGGAGCAACTGATTCCTCCAAACTATTAAAAGAAAATAACAGGCTACCATTATAGTTGTTAACCTGGTTCTGTTTCCTGGCATACTTTGGAGGAATCAAAATGCTCCAGTGAACCAAAAGTATACTATTCCCTTAATTAATTGGAGGTGCTACTGATTCCTCCAAACGATGCCAGGAATCAGATGCCTTCAATATTGGTAATGAAGGATCTGTTTCGGAGTGTGGTTTGGATGAATCATTAGCACTCCAATTATTTACCATCTAGAGAGTCTTCCCTTAATGACGTCAGAGTCTGTCTATCTATCTATCTGTGTGTGTGTGTGTGTGTGTCTGTCTGTGTCTGTTTGTCTGTGTCTGTCTGTCTGTGTGTCTGTGTGTGTTTCTGTCTATCTGTCTGTCTGTCTGTGTCTGTCTGTCTATCTGTCTGTCTATCTACCTGTCTGTCTGTGTCTGTCTGTCTGTCTATCTGTCTGTCTATCTGTCTTTGTGTTTATCTGTGTCTTTCTGTCTGTCTATCTGTCTCAGTCTGTCTCTGTCTGTGTGTCTATATGTTTGTCTCTATCTGTCTACCTGTCTGTCTCTGTCTGTTTGTGTTCTGGTTCTTGGCGTTTGGTGAGTGGTAGTGTAGGTTCTTCGTGGCCTGTATATCCCGTATAGATAACTGTGATGGCCACACGTCGGAATGTAACACGGTTCAGAAGCCCTACTGTAGTTTATGGCCCAGATCGCGTGCTGACTTGCATGACATAAAAAGGAGAGACTCTTGTTGGTGAATTGGAGGGTTACTGACACCTCCAAACTATATGGCAGTGAACAGAGGATCTCAGTGTTACTATGTTTTGTGACATGGTTTGGAGGAATCAACAGTAGCCCTCCAATCTGCCAATAATATAGATTCCTCCTTTAATGATTCAAGCGTGGTCAAAATATATTATGGAGGTTTATGTGATTGTATATAGTAGAGATCATGATACTAAGCTCTCCCACCTTATAAATGTTTGTATCAATATTTCAACGTGTTATAAGGATAACAATTATATCAACGAAAACAGTTAGTGAAAATTTTTAGATGCATTAATAATAATAATAATAATAATAATAATAATAATAATAATAATAATAATAATAATAATAATAATAAAAATAATAAAAATAAAAATAAAAATAAAAATAATATTAATACTACTACTACTAATAATAATAGCAATAATAATAATAATAACAATATGACCTCGTACTGATAATGATAATAATAACTACAGGTTCATAAGTATATCAACTAGGTTTATACTCTACATTTATTGGAAACATATATATTGAACTTTCGATGCACAAGAATATCACAAGTTTCAGTTTTACAGAAGGATGTACTGTAGTTACCGAAAACCCTCCCATCTTCAGGTTTGGGTTGTGTGGTCTGTCTCCTTCAGTACCAGAGTGGAGACCTACTGTGTTTACTTCAAGTCCTACTCTGTTATATTATACCCTGTGTTTCCCTGTCATATACCACTTATCTGTCCTTGATACTCTACCCTGTCTCACCCTGCCTGCCTTACTCTCTCTACTTTGTTTTACTCTATCTATCCTTCTCACCCTACCTTACTCTCTCTATCCTGTCTCACCCTGCCCTACTTTCTCTATCCCGTCTTACCCTGCCTTACTGTACCCTACCTTGCCTTACTGTATCCTGCCTCACCCTGCATTACTCTACCCTATCTTCCTTTACCATGTCTTACCCTGCCTCACCCTGCCTCACCAAGCATTACTCTACCCTTCCTTACTTTACCATGTCTTACCCTGCCTTACTCTACCCTGTCTCCCTGCATTACTCTACCCTACCTTACATTACCATGTCTTACCCGGCCTTACTTTACCCTGCCTCACTCTGCATTACTCTACCCTGCCTCACCGTTCCCTGTGTTGGCCTATCTATGCTCCCCTACAGTAGTTTTCCCTTGCATTACTTGACTATATACCCTTCCCTTCCCAGCCTTGGCCTGTCTTTGCTCACCCTGGTACTCGTCCAGACACGACCACTAGTAGGAATTTTCTGACTTGTCATACCGGTTTCTTGACGTCAGAATAACACACACACACACACAAACACACACGGGGCATATTTGGTTACGAAGAGGGGAAACAAAAACTGTGGGAGTGAAAAAAAATAAAAGTCTGTTCAGTTTATTCCAGTATATACGAGTTTGGATAAGAGGTTCCGTACACAATGGACATATGGAACATGGAATGCAGTTGGTTCCGTGGGTTATTTTAGTCGAAGGAGAACAACCATCACGCAGAAGGAAAAAAAAAAAAAAAAGAAAGGGGTGGGTGGAAACTTCATTGACTTTGTTTATGTTTGTGATAAGTGGACAAGAAAATTTTAATTAGTTGGACAATGCAATCAATCTGGTTTGTAGTCAGTTTAGAGTTGCACAATGAAGTCAATCTGGCGTGTAGTCAGTTTAGATTGTGAACTGAGAAAATAGATGGAAAATGCGCTTACTCATTTGATTCTTATAAAAGGTTTACGTATACGAAACCGGTCTCGAGCCTCAGCCGTTCATAGAGTCTCTTATAATGCGTAGTGGAGGTCGGTCAGTCAGGAGTTGAAGGCCACGTCGTCACACATTGGTATTGTTGTACTTGTATGTCCAGGTACGGGGGTTGATAGATAGATTAATAGATAGATAGTTTGACAGATGATAAATAGGTATGACAGAAGGTTGACGCAAACATAGACATAGGTCAAGAAGATACTGCACTTGTATGCCCAGGTACGGGGGTTGATAGATAGATTAATAGATAGATAGTTTGACAGATGATAGATAGGTATGACAGAAGGTTGATGCAGGCATAGATAGAGGTCAGAGACAAAAGACATTTCAAGATACTTTGCAATATACCATCCGTCAGACAGAATAATTCAACATCTCTGAGAGGCCTGGAAGCCAACACGCCACTGTGGATTTAGAAGATAAGAACACTACATTATATTGTATTACGCCTCTGTGCCAAGGAATCAATGTCAGCTGTCTTTTGTCTTAACAGCAAGACTAAAAGTTTATCGTTAACATTTATTTCGTAGAAGGTATTTATATAAAGATGACACAATTTCTGAATGCTTGTTTGTCTGTAGTCTTGTGATATTAAAATCGGTGCATCCTAGTGTAGTTTTTGATAGAGCAAGGTACTGTGAAAATTCTGTATATAGGCTATTAATCTTAATATAAAACCACTACAACCCTGAACACACGGATACAACATCAATATTCACAATGTACTGTACTGTACAATAACAAGCAAAAGTTCTGCATAACAGAAATATTATTGAACCTTTTGAATAAATACTATTTTACCAACTCATATTACTGGCGCCTACAGCTTCAGCTTGGAATCCCATTTGAAACTATTTTCATTCCATGGTGTTGCCCAACTATTATCCGTGACCGTACACCTGTGGACAAGAGTGATTTGCCTCCCCCCCCCCTCCCCCTTCCTTCCTTCGACTCTCTCCATTGCCACGAGGTTATAATTTACCCTTCAACATATCAGTTGCCTGCTTCCAAGGTATTACCGTTGTCCGGTTTTCCTTCATGATGCTGCTGTTGCTGTCATTGGTGTAAATTTTTTTTTTTTTTTTTTTTTTTATTAAAAGCTTCAATAATTCCGACACGAAAATATTTCCGTTTGTTCAATCCATAGCAAATATATTGCATAACCCAATACCCATCAGGTAAACACATTAACATTGTAGGAGTAAAAAGACAAGGTAGTTCATTCTTCATACTTATTATTTAAACTATATTATATTTATAATATACATTATCATTATATCATCGTATAACTCACAAATTTGTACAGGTCAGTTAGCTAGCTACAGAGAGGGCGGGTAGACTAGTTTTTCTCCTCCACACTACACTATACACTCTTTTGGGATATGAGGTGTGTGACTGAGAATAAGAGACATTTGTGATTGGAGGATGAATCTACGGGCTAGGCTACAGTAGATGTGTTGGTGGACATTACCTGTACACCCACAATCAATATCCACCCACACTTTCCTTCCATCGTAATAAATATCTTGGTGATAAAGAAACAACACGTGTATGATTTTTGCAGCACCTCATAGTAATAATTGAGGGAGTTGAGGCGACATAAGGTGTTGTATGATTATATTTCGATATGATACTAATTTACTTGCATGATGGAAGGTAAGTGTCGGTGAATATTTGATTGTGGCTGTACATGGTTGGTAAAATCAGGTGGAGTACGAACTTAAAAAAAATATACATATTAAATAAATAAATGGTAAATTGAAGAGGTAGATAAATATTTTCGATGACCTGCCTGGCCCTTGTTACATGAAAATATATAAACGGGAATGGGGAGAAATAAAATAAACACTGGCCAATGAGGGAAGGAAGGAAGGAAGGGAGGGAGAGGTATCGATGTTGGGATTAATTAAGAGAAGGAGGAGAATGGTGGAAAGAGAGATAGGGACGGAGGAGGTCATGGGTATAATTATAATATTACGGTATAACTGTAACAGGCTTTGGTTAATTAAGGGATATTATAATAAAGTTTAACTGGAGAAGGTAACAAGGAGATTGGTACTAGGTAGGTAGGAGCCTAATGTGAGATAACACGAGTAGAGAGAGAGAGAGAGAGAGAGAGAGAATAGGAGGAGGAGGAGTCACAATCTCTCTCTCTCTCTCTCTCTCTCTCTCTCTCTCTCCACCTGAAGGACACACAATACATTTAAACGTGGTCCATAAATTATCAAAACCTCTACATACATACATACATACATCATCACGGGTCAACAACGTGACTTGATATAATATAGTTGGGGGTGATTCTGGAATGTCTGGAGAGGAGGGTGTGGGTGTGGGTGTGTGGGTGTGGGTGTGTGGGTGTGGGTGTGTAGGTGTGGGTGTGTAGGTGTGGGTGTGTGGGTGTGTAGGTGTGGGTGGGTGTGGGTGTGGGTGGGTGTGGGTGTGTAGGTGTGGGTGTGGGTGTGTAGGTGTGTGTGTGTGTGTGTGTAGGAAATAATGGAGAGTAAGTGATTGTATACATAAATATTGCACGGGTATATATATTTATACTGTATATATAAAAATGATGTTGTATGTGTAATGTGTAGTTGATAGACATTATTCCCATCACGCCTCCTCAGTTTACATACAACAGTTCACTAACATCTACAATATCAATAACTTAGGGCAATAAATAAATTAGAAATTTAGAAATGTGTATCACGTCCATCTGTGTGTGTGTGTGTGTGTGTGTGTGTGTGTGTGTGTGTGTGTGTGTGTGTGTGTGTGTGTGTTCGTTCTTCACGCTTTATATATGTTAATGTTATATAAGAAAGTGCATAATAGTGTACATGTACGTAATGTTTGTGAGTGAATAATGTTATTACTACAGTGTACTCGTGTGTGTGTGTGTGTTTTTTTTCCTGTGTGTTTGAACAATCATGCGGAAAATGCGCATACATTATCTATCTTGCTTGAACAAGTAACATTGTATCCATTACAAAATACATTGGTAACCGTATCCAATACAAAATACGTTAATATATATATTTATAATAGGAATGCATTTAAAATACACTCCATATTTTTAGCTCGATTCAAGCTTACAATAAGTTAGTAACCCTTAGTAAAAATTCTTTGGCTGGGCGGGGCGGTGGTGAGGGGCAAAGGGGCGTAAGCGTCACCTCTCCATGTCATAAGGGTCATCGCTCCATTGACTAGCTAAGGAAATATCACGCCAGTACATCCCTCCGGCAAGGTATCACAGACAGGGGGCCGCCAAGGGGGTAAGGGAAGGGGACAGAGTGGAGGGGTAAGGTGTATATATATATATAGGCTATAGGGGAAGGGCGGCCATGGGGGTATAGGGGTTGTGTATGTGTGGAGGGGTTTGGGGGGCGGGGTGTGATATTACTGTATATATAGATGACTAATGTGTATATATATAAACCACTGTGGTGAGAAGGGGATTGACAAGTGATCATAAGCTGACTGATTGGTGGACTGAGAGATGAGTATCGAACAGAAACATAGCTGCAACTACGATGACATGTGAGTTGTAATATGCCCATCGAATGAATGCAAAGTAATGTCATGTAGGTACCATCACGGTCCTCTCGATGAAGACTCAGCAAGGGAGAAGGGGCTGGCTATATGTATGTACAGTAGGGAGGGTAGAAGTATATTGGCAAGATGAAAAAAGGTGGAAGGGTTTAAATATGCAGAGAAAACAAATAGAGACCTTGGGAGGCGAGAGGGAGACTGTGGGAAATGGGAGGGGGATTGAGGGGATATGAATTCAAGTAAGTAAGCCAGAGGGAGGGAGGCTTTGGTGTAGTGGTGGTGGTGATGAGGGAGGAGGATGATGACCTGAACCTTCTGCGATACGGACATGACAAAACTATACATGTCCACAGTCGGAGGAATTAATAATAAATAAATAGTAGAAGAGGGTGTATAGTTTGCGTGCCCCTTCTGCCCAAACATCATCACCGCCCTCAACTCACTCATTCACTCACTCATTGGGGAACAACGAGACAACATGATTGAAAAATATCTTGTTAATATTCTTGGTGTCCTTTTACAAGTAGAAGCCTCAGCGGAGAGCTCCCACCACCATCACCAGCAACAGGAGTAGCAGCGGTAGATAATTAATAAATACATACAAATAATGTTTAAATATAAATGACTAAATACAATATGAATCTCACTGAATTATCATCGTTACAACAAATTCTTCTGGCAGAGGAACATTCACAGCCGCGCCACAGGGGTGTTGGTAGAGTGAAGACAATGAAGGGTGTTGGCAGGGGTGTTGGTAGAGTGAGGACAAGGAAGGGTGACTGCATAAAGGTGACTGATGGTAGAATGGAGTACACCAGGATGAAAGGAACGGTGATGTCTTCTAATGATGGACACTACAGGGCAGTGTGTGGTAGAGAAGATGGCAGGGGGATGAGTTTTCAATTGAAATATGCTGATGTTCGGGACGAAGGATGATATTGGATGAAGCAGGTAGGACGATGGATGGATGAGTGAGGTCCGGACGACATCATTACAAATCCGGATGAAGGGTGACCCTCACGTCAACCAACACAGCACCCTGGGCTACAGCGACGCCGTCGGTCTCTCAGCAAGCTGGTCCCTTCCTTACAAATGACGATGACGACGACGACAGCTCCACTTGAATCATACAAACACAGACGTCGACGTCATATACAGTATATCACTCAGCAACGATGCCTTATACAGAACTCAGACGACGACGACGACTATGCCTTTTACATCACTCAGACAGGACGTCGACGCCACACCTATCAGAACTCAGACGATGACGACGACGCCTTATACATCACTCAAACAGCGACGATGCTGACGACTTCTACAGCAAGCTGGTCTCTCCCTTCGACATCATACAGACGACGAGGGTGACGACGAAGACGACGGCAACGTCTTATACAGCAGCAGCAACAACATCACTGACTATGTGCCTTCTCCAAGTCCTACGATGGGTCCTATAACGCATCGGGGTAGGATGGGGAGGTCTCAGGGTGTAGCAGCTCCTTGTACAACTCAGACTGGAGGAATCGAAGGTACGCGTCTGACTCCATCAGCGCCTGGATTCTCTTCTGAGCTGCGTCGAAGATGCACTTGTCTGGGCAGTCGAGGTTCTTGGCGATCTGAGCACGGGTACCAGGGTCCAGGTTGATCTGAGGGTGGAGGGAAAAAAATAGTCAGCTTTGCACTACAGGCTTACAGAGGAAATAATAATTCAATATATCAACAATTTATATGAGTATAAAACCCTATTACCAACAATGATCCATAACTCTCAACCCCCCCATCACCAGACACCAAATCCAGATTCTGAAAATCTATATCCAAACGAACCAAAACCAAGAGTAAATAGACAAAGAGAGGATCCAACAAAACCATGACCTGCACACACACAGCTGTACACACACACCGGACGCCACCCATCCGCCCAGGTCTTTGTGTTAACTATAGCTGACACTATCATACCGTCCTCTCCATCAGTAAGCCTCCCCTCCTGAAATACTCTTTGAACATTTTTTCTTTTTACATCTGCCATCGTGAGTTTCTTCGTCTCGTTGATGTTCCCGGCAGTGTACGTAAGTTCTCTTCTCCAACTTGAAATAAAGCTAATGTATTATTCGATAAACTCGTAACCTTTCTGGCGTATATATGACCTTTTGTTCTATCTCCTCTGTATGTCCTCCACCTTCTCAAACGCTCTCCTCCCTCTGGCTACCGATTCTCCTTTGTCTTGCACTTTGCTTTCTCTTTCTCTCCCCTCCCTCCTTTCATATCTTTATTTGTGTGCTTTACCAACTCCCCTTTCTTCATCACATACTCTATAGCCAGAACGGATGTACAATTGAGAACAAAACCTATGTGACTTCCATGTACTGTACCATGGATAAAAAAGTATTAGCACCATTTCAGTCTGAGTGGTCTCTCTCTCTCTCTCTCTCTCTCTCTCTCTCTCTCTCTCTCTCTCTCTCTCTCTCTCTCTCTAAACTTGGTTACAGGAACGCGAGATATTACAAACAATGGTATAATTTGCGTGTACAACAAACAACCAGGAACACGAGAGAGTACAAACAATGAGTACAAACAATGTTATAATCTAGAGAGGACAACTGTACTACTGTATACTGTATGTATGTACACTAAGCAGCGTCCACCCTTGTTAGGAAATACGTCACGATAACACCACAGACACACCCTTCCTCTCTCTCTCTCTCTCTCTCTCTCTCTCTCTCTCTCTCTCTCTCTCTCTCTGTATAATATTTCCCTCTCTTTTACGCCTGCTTTCCATCGAACGTGTGTGTGTGTGTGTGTAAGAAGAGGGAGGGGGAGAACATGTCAGATGTGGAGTAGGGAGGGAGTGGAGTAGCATATCAGATGTGTACAACAAGTGTGTGTGTGTGTGTGTGTGTGTGTGTGTGTGTGTGTGTGTTAGAGAGTTTTATATGCACCTGTTTTCTATTTCACACACACCCACACCTTAGGAAATGATAAGAGATGGGAAATAGCGATACGGGAGATAGCACACAATGACAAAGGGATGCAGGAGGAGGAAGAAGCAGAGTGAGGCAAGGGTTGAGGAAGGGAAGGCAAAGCTACAGTAGGAAAATAAAAAGGAAATAGCAGGATTAAAAAGGAAATAAGAATAAAGGAATAGAATGGAAAGAAGAATAGAGGAATACAATGGAAAGAAAAATAGAGGAATAAAGAAGGAAAGAATGATAAAGGAATAGAATGGAAAGAAGAATAAAGGAATAGAATGGAAAGAAGAATAAAGAAATACAAAGGAAAGAAGAACAAAGGAATAGAAATGAAAGAAGAACAAGGGAATAAAAATTAAAGAGTAAAGGGAGGGAGGGAGAAATGAAAGCAAAAGTATTATATATATATTAAAAAAAGGTAAAAAAATGGGCAAATCGGATGAAGGGATAAAGCGAGGAGTTGAAAATATTGAAGAAGAGAAGAAAGAGGGGGATACAAGGGAGGTCAGGGAGTGAACCACAGGGAGTCGAACCCCACCGTGGCACTTTTGACCTTTACCGGGCTCCCTCTGCTACTACTCCTCCTCTCCCCACCCTCTCTCTCTCTCTATCTCTCTCTCTCTCTCTCTCTCTGCCAGACTTAAAGGGAACAGACTCATCCATCCCAGTAGAGGAGAAGGACAGTCAAGGGTAGAGTTACGGTGTGTGTGTGTGTGTCTGTGTGTGTGTGTGTGTGTGTGAGATGAATAAATAATGGAGACACTGGTGAGAAAGTTTTGAGCAGAGATAGAGAAGTATAGACAGATGTAGATTTGATATGGGGATGCCAGTAGACCGCCCTATAGACATGACGAGGGAGAAGATGATAGAAAAGTGGTGTGTGTGTGTGTGTGTGTGTGTGTGTGTGTGTGTGTACCTTTCTCTCTCTCTCTCTCTCTCTCTCTCTCTCTCTCTCTCTCTCTCTCTCTCTCTCTCTCTCTCTCTCTCTCTCTCTCTCTCGCTTTGATTCGATCTGTTTTCACAAGCCTCGTCGTGATAATAAAGACGAAACCTCAGCACTGACAACAACCACCACTACCACCACCACAACCAACCCTCCTTCCTCTTCTCTCTCTCCCGTCGACCCCCAAGAGCTTCCGCCTTACGTTAACAAAACCCAAGTGGGGAGTAGTAGGTTGTCTGTCACTCTTGTCCCCCCTCACCCCCAGCTAGGCTCCTCCTAGGACACAAGTGGTGGCTATTCTCCTCTGACCTTCACAACATCACCAACTGCCAACAAGGGTCTGTCTCGTCACGTCAATTTGGTGGGAAACGAAGGTGGAGAAGAATAATGACAGGAAGAATGAAAGTGGTAGAGGAGGAGGAGGAGGAGGAGAAGTAGAAAAAAGTTTAGGGGTTAGAAGGAAGAGGAGGACAAGGAAAAGAGAATGAAGAAGAAAAGGTCAAAATGAAGGAGCTGAAGGAGAGGAGAAGAAGAAGAAGAAAAAGGTGGACAAGAAAAAATGAATGAAGAAGAGGTGAAAATGAAGGAGCTGAAGGAGAGGAGGAGAAGAAGAAAGTGGAGAGGGGAGAAGGAAGAGGAGGACAAGGAAAAACAAATGAAGAAGATGTGAAAATGAAGGAGCTGAAGGAGAGGAGGAGAAGAAGAAGAAAGTGGAAGTTGGGAGAAGGAAGAGGAGGACAAGGAAAAACAAATGAAGAAGAGGTGAAAATGAAGGAGCTGAAGGAGAGAATTAGAGTGACCTTGTAACTCGTTGGACTGAGGGAGGGGGGAGCAAGCCAGGATGAAGAGGTGGGTTAATGACGGTAAAAGTAGTGGGAAAGCAAGAAGAGTGAGAAATAGGAGGAATACGACCATAACATTTAGTATTTTATTTTCATTCTGACATTTTTCGTTCCCTCTCATATGTTTTAGCTTTAGTGTTTAATTTTTTTCTTTTTCTATCCATAATCCTAGTGTACTTTTTTTTTTATTTTTAATCTCTCTCTCTCTCATCATTCTCCTTTTCCCTTTAACACGCCTTCCACCCTCTTCCTGTCTGTCTCCTTATCTTCTCCTTCCCCTCGCCACTTCTTCCCTCTTTGTCCAGCCTCATCCTTCTTCTTTCTTGTCTATCTCTCCCCTCCTTATCTTCTCCTTCCCTTCGTCGTCTCTTCTTCCCTCTTTGTCCACCCTCACCTCCCTTGCGTCGCCATGACAACCCAGCCTTCAGACCAAGCGAGCGCGTTATTGATTAAACTGAGTCCTCCTGCCTCACCCTGCCTGTCTGTCCCCTCTCCCTCGTTCACCCTGTCTGTCTGCCCCCCCTCCCTCGTTCACCCTGCCTGCCTGTCTTTCTCTCCTCTCCTTGCTTCTTCTCCCTGACTCACTCACTCTGTTTGTCATTTCCCAAGCTTCATCCAGTTTCTACCCTCTCCCCACCTCTCCCCTGTCGGCTCCTATACCTGTCTCACTCTCCTGTCAGTCAGTTTTCTTCCCTGGTCACCCTCACTTCTTTCTACCTTATCTATACGTCTACCTGTTTGTTTTTACTCACATCTCTGTCAGCTGTTTTCCCTGGATCTCCTCACACCTGCCTACCAGACCATCTTACCTGCTTATCTGTCTGTCTACCTCTCGCTCGCCCTGTCCACACACACACACCTGCTTACCAGACATATTATATGCCCACCAGTCAGTAAGTCTGCCTGGCTATCTCGCTGCCTGTCGCCTTCACACATGCCTACCTGACATCTCCCCCAGCTGCAAACACGTGCCAAATAACCGAGTCACACGGAGCATTTTTGTTTTGTTTACCTCCTCACCAACGGTACAGTTCCTCCCAAATCCTCGTTTATATGCCTTCCTTATCCTGCTCTTTCTGTCTGTCTGTCTGTCTCTGCCCGGCTTGTCTCACGTGCCCACCTTTTCTCTTTTTCTGCCTGCCCTCTGCCTTGCCGTTTTTTGTTTTTATACATCACACCCATTGTCTGTGAATCTGTTTCACACCTGCATCTCGCACGCTCTCGTCATCACTCCCATCTGCAATCCTCTGTATGGTTGTCTGTCTGTCTAATCTTCAACATCCAGCACTCACCCTCGCCCAACATCCCAAACTCCATTTATCAATTCTATCATCAGCTCCACCAACAACTCTCAACTACAACCTTCAAACCTCAACCCTCACACCAACCAACAAACCAACAACTCTAACAACCTAAAATCAACCTCTAACAGTTAACAACAAATCCTCCCCTGCCACCAAATTGTCAAACCCTCAACAACAAGCAATCGTCAACTCACCTCCTTGGGCGCCTGGACAGCCACGTAGTCAGAGTGGATCTTAGAGGCCTTGGAGGGCATCTTGGCGGCCCTGGTCTTCCTAAAGTCTTCCACCGCAAGCCAGAACTCGACGTTTTCCTCGCTGAACTCTCGTTGAAGGAAAGCTTTGAAGAGCGCCTGGCCATCTGAGGAGGAAGAGGAGATACTGGTTAGAGAGGTGGGTTACGTGGGAGAGTGGTTAGATAGGTGGGTTACGGGGCGAGTGGTTAGTTAGGTGGTACAAATGGGAGAGGAGAGAGTGGGTTAGTGGGTTGAGTGAGGCCCGTGCACAGCAGCTGAGGCCTCCTTGACTGGCGGACTGGCTGGGAGAGAAAGTCATTGTTTGGTCAACGTATTGGCACACAAGATCTTGCTCGCACACATGATTCAACCGGCGACACGTGTAGCTACGGAGCCTGTGATATAGTAGGCAATATTATAGATAGTGAACGTTCAAACAATGCCAGGAAACGAACGAACTAGGTAGGTTATACGGATGCAACGCGTTTCTTGGTGTATTATGGGGGAGTCAGTAGCCTCTAATTCTCAGACAGCAACCCAGGCCCCTGAAGCCTGCCAAATGTGTGTAAGGGTAAAAATATCACCACCGTCCAGAAAATAATCTAAAGTTTACTTCACGGTCGACTGGGGGCAGGTGGGTGGGTGGGCGAGAAGTTACTATGGCTCGTGATGGTTTGGTAAATAAATCACACTACGTCACATTGGACCACCAAACGTCATATTGAACTTAGACCCATGACATCTATATCTATTTGGTAGGAGGGGAGTTATAGGATGAAATCGTCAGAGGGTGGGAGGGAAACTGTCATAGGAGGTGAGGACTTGGCCAGACGACAAAACACACCCAGTGAAAATGAGAGCTGTATGTCTAATTAGTGCTTTGTGAAGAATGAGGGTTTATGCCATACCTTTCACTTGAAATAAAGATATCATAGACATAAGCTCTCCTTGCCCTTGACATGACACTTCTTGACACATACAAACACGGTAATACTAATGCAACACAACGTCAGGCTATAATTACACACGTACACCATGTCGACTTGTGTTATATTTATATCTCACGTGAGGTACCGGGTATTATTTACAGTCCTATAAAAAAAGCCAGCCATGTCCAAGACGTCAGTACCAAATGGTCAGCGGCAACTTATTCATCACAGGTTTAGTGATTTGTAATTAGTGTGTGTTTAGTGATTCACCAGTTTGGGTCTAATTTATGGTCAGCCAGAGAGGACGACACACATTTATTTATTCTTTTGAAGTTTTTTTTTTTTACCATGCAAAAGTAAGTTGGTTCCCGTTTAACATGTATCAGACTTCTATACTATTTCGAGTAGATTTCAGTGTTCTTTAGCGGTATACAATTACTAAATTATCATGCCAATGTTTGGTGAAATTCGACTTAATTTTCATTACGGGTACCGAAAAGATAAAAAGGGAGATTGGGGAGCAGATGAATTTAGCCAGGTAGAGAAAATACACATTAATTTTGTAGATGATGAGTGACTAAATCTCACTTATACTCACATGCACACACACAAATACACACACACACACAACACAAATTGTACCTAACAAACGAATAAGTAAGAAACAACAGGATCGAAGGTAAAGTGGAGTGAGAGATGTAAAGGAATGCTCAAAATACACCATAGTCTCGTGAACCAAGGTGGCATGTGTGTGTGTGTGTGTGTGTGTGTGTGTGTGTGTGTGTGTTTACTTACAAATGGGAATGTGGATGCTTATTGATTCTGTGTGCATGTTTGGATACGAGTGTGCATGCTAATTTCATATCTGCGTGTGTGTGTGTGTGTGTGTGTGTAACCCTACCCTACCCTTGTCCCTCTCCCTCCTACCAAATATCTAACTTATACTGATATGGATCTTATACTGTTGAGCTGACAATCTGCCTCTGACTGACCTATCCAACCTCGAGTTGTCCTTTAATTAATCTGAGTTAGGCTTATTGGGGGAAAGGAGAGGAATAGCAGCTCTTCTTTAAATCAAGGTTAGACGGGCAAACAAGAAGATAATAAATAATAATAATAATAATATAGTGGGCAATTGGAAAGATAGTGATATAGAATACAGTTTAGATAGCCTAAGTTTGTTGGTATTTTTTTACGTTAGATTTTTTAATACTTTGATATGTATTCAACCTCTTTCATGTTCCTTCCCCCCTTCCTCTGTCCCAACACTTACCCATTGCTTATTATTATATTCCTTTCCATTGCACCTTGTTTTTTTCACCCTGCTTCCTGCCCTTCCTCTGCCCTCCTTATACCCTACCCTATAGCAATTAACCTCCTTACCACTCTGTCCCTACACTCTTACTCTCTTCTCCTCGTCTTAACCTTGCTTCTAATTTTTTACATCTATTCCCATCCCTACGCCTACCTCCTCTCTCTCTCTCTCTCTCTCTCTCTCTCTCTCTCTCTCTCTCTCTCTCTCTCTCTCTCTCTCTCTCTTGTCCTGCCCCCTGTCGAGCTAAAAGTGAATGGGTATGCCTGGTATGGTGTGTGTATATGTATGTGTTTCTTGTAGTATATATATGACTTGTGTGTGTGTATCAGCTGAGTAAAGGGGAAGTATTGTGGGGTGAGAGAAGAAGTTGTGCGCAGTTACAGTTACAATACCATTTCCGCTACACATCCATCCACTGTTACCACCACCATCACCCTCACGACCACCACAACCATCAACACTACTACCACAACAACCACCACCACCATCACCACCTCTACAACGCCAACAGCTGGCACGAGACCAGCCTCCTTGGCTCTCCACCAAAAATGTCATACTTGGAGAGGAAGAAGGAATGGAAGGAGAGAGAGAAAAAAAATATATATAGGAATGCAGGAGGGGCAGAGAAAACAGTGAAGAAGGAATTACAACATTTTGGTTGGTTTAAGAATAGAAAGTGTGGTATCAGGAAGTGTGTTGAACCTTCGTAAACCTAATGCGATTCAACAACTCCATATATAGTTACGGTACTTGAATTTTGTGTGGCTAAAAAATAATCATATCTAATATCCTTAATTAAATAACTCTGGCGTCTTTGTCACACTCTCCTATTAATTAACATGATCAAATTACTATCTCCCTTCCCTTCTAAACATCTATCATTATACTACAAATTAATACATAAATATACAAATAAAGAAGTAAATAAATAAAGAGCTACGAGTGACAGCCTTTTACTATGGGATCATCCACACATGTGAAGTCTTTTGTCGAGTGAAAGCCGGTGTATATTTATTGAATGTCCGGCTTTAGGTGAAGGAAAGGGCGTTAAAAATATTACCCACTGGTTATAAATACAACCAGTCGAGACACAAACAGAGAGAGAGAGAGAGAGAGAGAGAGAGAGAGAGAGAGAGAGAGAGAGAGAGAGAGAGAGAGAGAAAAAATAACATCCACTCACGTATCCAAGCGTAAAAAAGAAACCATAACCCACAAACGTATCCGGTTACACACACACACACACACACACACACACACATACATACGAAAAAAAAAAACCCATCAAAACACAAATGTAATATCCGGCAACATGTACACAAACAAACATAAACAAACTTACATTTCGATGCCATAAGGTTGTGGAAACTGTCTGCCCAGGCCTGTGCTTCCTCGGGCTGCGGCCTCACACTCCCTTGAGACTCGCCACGCCGCCGCAGCCAACGCAGCCGCAGGCGCATATCACTCCTGTAGGTCAGAAGAAAAACACAACGAATTAAAAAAGAGGTAGAAAATGAGCCCAGAAAAACAACACACGGGAATAATATTATTAAAGTAGGCGAAAAAATTATGCCAGACTGAAAACAAATCGGGAATTTTGAAACTGGCAAAAAAAAAAAATGGGGTCAGAATGAAAACAATCGGGAATTTTGAAAGGGGCGAAAAAATGAGGTCAGAATGAAAACCAAATGGGAATTCTCAGAGAGGAGAAAAATTTAACATGGGATGGACATGAAGAACACGTTTATATATGACGAAGGTTATTATAGAAAATGAACTTCAATATGAAAGACACGGAATAAGAAAGAATGGGTTGTGAGAACTTAATGGAATTATAAGTTACGAGGACGGAATTACAAACTAACAAGCAAAATAGAGACCACGGGATACAAAATGTGTTAGTAATTAAAACATGCTGTATAGAACATGATAAATTGGTAGAGATAACTACCATGTTAGTTTTGATTAGAGATATCGTAGAGGATGTCGTTAATATATAAAAATACATCACATTTTTACGATACAGATAGAAGGAGAAGTTTAATTGCTGTTTCCTGCCCTCCCCCCTCTTCTTAATCAATCTCTCCTCCCCCTCCCCCAATCCAATCTAACATTTCCTAACCACGGGTACAGTACATACGTCAATTATTATTACTCGACAGGAAACACACACCCACATCCCGTCTGATTACAAAACCAACTGATTACTGCAAGGTGTTTGTTATGTAGGGATCGCCTCGGCCCTCTTGACCAGGCATGCGAAAATATTACAACATAGGACCTGTATCAATTATTCAATCAAGGATATACGCCTACTCTCTTGATGGTCAACTAGAAGGCTATTGATTCCTCCATACTATGCCATGAAACACCCGACCTACGCTGAAGAATGTGTGAGATAAAACTATAGATAAGAGAAATATGTCTTGCCACGTCAAGTTAAAATGATGGGAGAATTTGAGTTAAACTCCTTCATTCTTGTATTTACACGAATTTATATACGGTATACAATTATACAGTATATTAATTAAAAATATATACAGTGACATATCTCTTGGTGGAATAGTGATGATCAAATGACACACACATATAATTATGCTCTCTCTCTCTCTCTCTCTCTCTCTCTCTCTCTCTCTCTCTCTGTACGTCTGGTGCTCTCATCTATTTTGGTCTCCTACTCCCTTCCCCTCTCCACCCGGAACCTCAAAAAGAATTTCTAAAATATAATATAATAACATAATAAACAGACAAAGCACGAAGGATAGACGATAACAATAATACTCCCATAACAATATATTAATTTAAATGAAAAGTGAAAATGTAGAACGCGGAAACCGAATAACTGAAAACAGGGAAGCGAGACAGAACTGCATAGAGTTTAGCTCCGGGAAATAAAGATTGATAAGCCTTATCTCTATACCGGTTGGCTGGCCCTCTAGCGGTGAGTGATTGAGGGTAGAAGTAGTAGTAGTAGTAGTAGTGGCAGAATTAGTAGTAGTAGTGGTAGTGGTAGTAGTAGTAGTAGTAGTGGTAGTAGTAGTAGCAGTGGTGTTAGTGGTACGGGAAATAGTATAGTGATGGTGGTGATAGTTGTAGTTATAGCAGTAGTAGTGACAGGAAGAGAGAGATCTATTGTAATTCACCTCATTCCAACCCAATGTGCACATTTTACTTAAAAGACTTCCGCCAGCAAGTTTGCCAAGGTGGGGAAGAGGAGGGGAAAAGAAGTGGAAGAAAGGGGGGGGGGGAGAAGAGGAAGTAGTAGAATGAAAATAATGGAAAGAGTTGAAGGAGGAGGAGAAGAACTTAAAGAAGGAGGGAAAAGATGGATGAGTGAATAACAGTAGGAAAGTAACTGGTAGAAGAAATAGGATGAATGAATGGATGGATAGAAGAGGAAGGAAAGAAAGGGAAGGGGAATAGTAATTTTTTTTTTTTTTCTAGTTAACCGGACTTGGACCAGGATGAGAGTCAACTGATGGGAGGACCAGAGTAGACCATCTTGTCTGGCACAGTCTGGGGGACATGGTGAAGGACAGACAGAGAGAGAGAAGGGGGAAGGAGGGAGGGAGGTAGGTAGGAAGAGAGGGAGAGAATGGGAAGAGGGGAGATGGGTGGGAAGAAAAGTGAAGGGGAGTGGAGGAGGGAAGGAGGGAGGGAGGTAGGAAGAGAGGAAAGTATAGGATGAGAGAGGGAGATAATGGGAAGAGGGGAGATGGGTGGGAAGGAAAGAAGGAGAAAGGAAAGTGGAGGGAGGAAGAAAGAGGTGAGATGTTCAGATGGAAGGAACAGATTCGTGTAAGGGAGAGTGAGTATATTTGAACAAGGGAGGAAAGAGAGAACATCAAGGAGGAGGAGGAAGGGAGAGTAGAAGTGAAGGAGAAGGAAGCAGGAGGGAGGGAGGGAGGGAGAAGGGGAGAGTGAGGAGGCAAGGAGAGAACATCAAGGAAGGAGAGGGAGGGAGGGAGGGGAGGGGAGGGGAGGGGAGGGGAGAGGAGAGGAGAGGGAGAAGAAGGGGAGAGTGAGGAGGCGAGGAGAGAACATCAAGGGAGGGAGGGAGGGGAGGGGAGAAGAAGGGGAGAGTGAGGAGGCAAGGAGGGGAGTGAAGGAGGACCAAGGAGTCAGCTGTTGTGTCTCGTGACGTCACATTTACGTCAGGACACAAAAAACCAGCCACGACCCTTTCTGAGGTTACTCTACTCCGTTTTCTTTATTAACTCTTCCCCTCTCACTCTCCTTCCTTCCTCTCTCTCTATCCTTCCTTCCTTTCTCTCTCAACTATGCACACACACACCTCTGCGCGCGCAAATTTCATATCACTAACCTACCACAACTGAGGAGAGGACGGACATACATACATACATACATACTTACTTTCTATTCCCACTCCCCACACTCATGTATAATATCTTCACTTCCATCATGCATACACTTACCAACAAAAATAAACACACACAAACACCTTAGTCACTCGTTTACACACACACACACACAAATACATACATGCACACACCTCAGTCACTCGTTTACACACACACACACCCTGTTTTAAGCTACCACCAACACGCGTGTCGACCTTCATAGCCTGGTAAGGAGACATTCAGAGGACAGTTTGCACAAATTTGTCACCCTTGGTACATTTGTCCTTCTGTGGAGTGCGTTGTGGTCATTACGTCATCAAATGGGAGGACACTAACTGGTTTACATATGTTCACATCATCTGCACACACACACACACACACATACATCTCAGTCACTCGTTTACACACGCACACATGCTCGAGGGCATAATTATACTTTTGGATGTTCACACACAACTTTGAACTAACTTACACACGCACATATCTAAATGTACATTTTAATACACACACACACAGATGTTTACAGTATATTCCCTAGATGACTAGAAGGCTTACGTCACTATAAGCCAAAGTGTTAGGGACACCTGCAGTGCACCTGTCAAAATTAGTGACTCGAATTAATTTGTATGTGATAATGTGTATACCTTACGTCATCTATACTCATCCAATTATATTACACACACACACACACTATTCATTAAAACATCTGTCACACGCACAGGAACATCATCTACACATCTGCTATACGTGCACACAGAAACACACACACAATCATCAACACATGTACATAATATATACCCACATGTCATAAGCCAATTTGTTGTCTGTCTCTAACACTTGTAACCCATTCATCGTCACACATCTGTTATGAACACACACGTCACCAGCACACCTGCCTCAACTGGTCATAATTAGTCATAATGTTTTCACTCCAGGACGTTCAGGGAGGACAAACTTACGGGGAAATTTTCTTGTTGGCAAATTGGAGGGCTACCGATTCCTCCTGACCATACCAGATAACAGACGCCCTCAACAGGACTATTCTAAGAGGATCTGTTTCCTGGGATAGTTTAGAGGAATCAGAGACCTTCCAATTCACCATCAAAAGAATCCCCCCTTAAGTACTTGTGAAATTGAAGGAGATATTAAATGCTCTTTGTTGACGGGCAAAACTACTAACGAGGAGCGTAACTTTAGCATTATCATATTCGAGAAAATGCTCTGTTAGTAAAGTTCTCCTTTTCGTTCTTAACACCTAGATGTAAATAAATAAGGCTTTAGAAATCTACAAGAGCAAGTAAAAGCATACACACACTGAGGCACATCATGCATACATAAGGCACACACACACATACACACACTCAAACACGCGACCACACACATCAATGCCACAGCCCACCAATTTGGCACACACCCAGGGAACACAAGGTGCCAAACAAATACCCACACATTTACACACACACACACCATAAGCATGCCTTCAGAAAGGAACATTTTAAGGCAGACAGAAAAATATTGCACATAAACACATTTGAGGTGGAGACATGTGCACATCAGAGAAGCATCTTTTACACGTATACGCACACAGAGCCTTGGCACCCTAATATCAAAGCCAACCGCAACCACTCTGCCTTGAAGCTCCACACACACACACACACACACAGAAATGCATCTTAAACCAATTTTGTGAAGTAAATAAAGAAAAAAAAAGTTGAGGAGCCACAATAATGAAAATTCGCCATTGCTTCCATAACAAAAAAACCTCGAACATAAACTAATGACCTACGCTTTTTATAAATGCAAAGATTCCCATACAAATATTATAACACTAAGTACTGAGGGTTACAGGTAGCAATGACGGCTGTACATTCACTAGTTTCACCTTCATGCATTACTTCCCCGGTTAGTAAGTTACCATCAATCACAGTACTACAGGTCGATTATAGTTCCATTACTGATCACGTTTCACAAGTTTCATCCATCATCCGTCAAACTCTACAATTATTATTATTATTATCACATCTACCACGACTGCATCTACTGTTTGTCACCACTAATAAATACATTGTGCATCTTCTGTCTGTGCCACCACTACTACTACTATATATATATACCCAATGGAGATAAACGCCAAATAATATAACCCTTGTTAATTATACACGCGTGTTTGTAAACGTCACCTCGTTAGGATTCGAACCTGGTGCCTTGGTAACAATATTTCCAGCATCCGTAATGATAACCCTTGCCGTGGTCGTCACAACAGGATTCCCATAAAAAAAAAAAGACACACAATCCAGGTTCGAATCTGCCACCTTGAGAATAAAAAATCCCAGGGGTGGCGGTGCAATGACCACATCTGGGATTCTCGTTAGCAAGGCACACACTACCGAGGTTCGTCAATACCCTACAACTATCACCAAATCTCTTGTATTTACCGTTTGCCGTGAGCAATGGAGTCAGCGATGGCAGTGTTGAGGGAGTCGAGGACGCTCTTGGTGGCCTTCAGCGATTCCCTTCTCAAATCAGTAGCGATCATGGTGGTGTGTCTCCGGAGGTCCGGCCACTACTGAAGGAGGCGTGGTTGGGGTAGTGGAGGCGTGGGAGGTCGCGGAAGGAGAGAGACCAGGCTTGCGTCCTAGGGCTCCTGATTTCCACACACGCGCGCTGACTACTCTCAAACGTTCCTCTTTACTGAACGCACGCGAGTACAAGTGTATTCAGCGTTGTTGCTTCTTGGCGAGCGTTCCGTTGCTATTATAGTATTGTAGTGTTCACCAAAATGTTCATCAGGAATGCGTTCAGAAATGTTCAGTGTTTTATCAAATGTTCAGGTTTACTTTTCTGTGATTGCAGAAAAAAGTTTGTTGTTGTTGTTTCTCGTTGTTGCACTTTGATTGTCCTTTCCTTCGAGATCCAAGGGTTTGTTTGGCTTCTTCAGGTCCGTATGTTGTCAGTAATATCACACACGTAATGACTGAGCACGGTAAATAGCGGACAAAATGACAAACAGCGAGTTGGGGTGTGGGAGGATCAGTGTGACTTAACCTTCACCCGACTAGTGCCTAAGCTGGTCTGAGACGGCAAGACAGCCTGGCTCCTTATATACTCAACTCATGCGCGCGCACATATACACAACGCATGGTCGGTTGCTTCTTCTTCCAGTTTGCTCTCCCTTAGCTCATGGGAGAGAGAGAGAAAGAGAGAGAGAGAGACAGAAAGAGAGGGAGAGAGAGAGAGAGACAGAAAGAGAGGGAGAGAGAGAGATAGATGTGTGTGTGTGTGTTCGATAACATAACAACTCAAATAACTTGTCCTGGTTTGTTAAATATCTTAGGTTTACCACACACACACACACACACACATACTGACATCAATACTAATCTGTTCTACATAATACAGATCTCGCACAATGTTGCTGTAAATTAATTATTGATGGAAGTTATACTATTGCATAAACATAACAAAATTCTCTCCATTGCTTGTGTTAGTAGACGCAGGATATTCAAAGTGCACCGTATTCGTGTCTAAAAATCTATGGTTTAGGTATCCAGAAGATGCGACGTGATTGTGTAACCCTTGGACAAACTCTCTTTTCCAGTATGATTTCTCCACACAATGTTATAAAACAACACATATACTGAGGGAGTTTGTTTCATGACATACTGTAGCTTGGTGGAGTTAGTAGTAGCATTCAGTTTGTCCTCAACACATATTCCCATTAAGATAAAAACGCTTTGATATGATGGCGTTGACGGTAAGTTCATACATTTTCTCATGTACAGTCACATATGCAGTGACACTCAATAATGCCAAAACCATTGTCGCTACAACCGTAACCACAATAAATACGACCACAACTGATGTCTACCACCCCGACCCCTGTTTTCATTAATCATGATTACTCTTCATAAACTAAAGCTAACATACAGAAGAGTTAAAAGAAAAAAGTTAAAAGAGAGGAAATGACAATATAAACACAACAGATCTCCCCCCACTTTCCACTTCTCATCCATGTACCGCCTAAACTCCCGAGAGATAGCAGCACATGCTCTGTAGCCTTCACTGCCGTTGAGCAACAGCTTACAGCTCACTGGGCTCAGACTGCTCAGTCACTCAGTGCCGTCTTAGACATCAGAGTGAGAGGATATCTGTAAACCCTTCTCTTTCATCTTTACATAATATAACATGCAGTAACTCTTTCATTGTTATGCAGTTTCCCAACACATTTACATTATAATGCGGAGTTGCATTATGGTAAAACCCAGATATATTTGTCATAACAGATTTAGTTGACAGTAAGTAACCGCATTATAGAATAAAAACAAATGGTTCCAGATGAATTATGCTATGAATGATTGACTTGAGCCCAGGTTGAAAAGGTTCGCGAGGTGATTGATGCCCCCCAAGAGTCTTTTATGTAGGCAAGGTGAGGACAATTTTCATCTTGTCTAACCAACTGGGTGTCATGGCTCTTCGTAAAAATAAATGTCTATTGTCCGTTGCTTGCACTTTAGTCGCGTGTGATCGTTAACATGTCACGTTTCGTATTAAAATTCTGTCTCGTTATTTTATGTCTGCATCTGAACATGGGGTATATGACCGTATTGAATTTCAGAGCACACACACACACACACACATAAACTCTCTCTCTCTCTCTCTCTCTCTCTCTCTCTCTCTCTCTCTCATACATACACACGGGACGACCACACGGCTTGCTGAATATAGTTTTACCCTAAAAATTTCTACTTATTTAACTGTTCAAGATTTATGGCCGAAAATTAACTACTCATTACTTGACCATATGAAGGTCTGCTTGGGACAATTATAATGCTTTCAGGTTTTCTTATGTTATTGTGGCGGGGGCGGTGGAAAGGGGGGGGGGGGGTCCCACTAACCTCAGTTCCCTCCCTCTTTTTTATTTATATATTTATTTATATTTATATATATTTTTTATTTATATTTATATTTATTTTTATTTTTATTTATTATTATCATTATAGACAAGTGTTTTCCTCACCTTCTCACCCACATCCTTCTCTCTCGCTCTCATCCACTTTCCTTGTCATTCACTTCTTTCTCAGGCATTTTCTCATCTTTTTCTCATCTCAATTCATTTTACTCCTCTCTCTTTCTCTCTCTCTCTCTCTCTCTCTCTCTCTCTCTCTCTAGGGGTCAGGAGGAAGCAGTGTTGTGTGTGCTTGCTCAAAGTGTTCCCGGCTCAGACAGGGGACCAGAGCAGCTTGTAAACAACACCCACAACACATTCACCAACCTCACTCTCTGTTTATCTCTCTCCCTGTTATTTGTGTGTTTCTCTTTTCCGTCTGTCTGTCTGTCTATCTGTCTATTTACTTTTCTCTGTTTCTTTGCCTGTTTTCTCTCTGTCTCTTTTTCGTATGTCTGTCTGTCTATCTGTCTATTTACTTTTCTCTGTCTCTCTCTGTTTTTTTACCTGTTTTCTCTGTGTTTCTTTTCCGTCTATCAGATTCTGTTTATCTACTTTTCTCTGTGTCTTTTTATTGTTTGTAGCTCCGGCTGTTTTGAGTGTAATTATTCCATCTGTCTCTCTATTTGTCCATTTTTCTCTGGGCCTCTTTTTCGTCTGTCTGTCTGTTTTATATTTTGTTCTATTTTAATATGCATGTCTTTTCCGTACGGTATGTCTATCTGTTTGTCTATTTTCTGTGTGTCTTTCCCGTCTGTCTGTCAGTCTGTCTGTTGATTGTCTACTTTTCTTTTTTCTATGTGTCTTTTCCGTCTATCTGTCTGCAATTTTTCTGTTTGTCCGTCTGTTCTGTATTACTCTAAACGACGGATGATTAATTTGCTGTGAGGGACGAATTGAAATTTTTATATTAATTATTATATTCATTTTGGAGGGTACAAATTCTGGACTGACCTTTCACACGACCAACACAACCAACTAACTCTCTGCATACAAAGGTATTAATTGAGCTTGGGTAAATGTCACATCCTCGTGATTTATTGCCCTACACTTATCATATGGGTGAGCAAATAGACGAGCAGAGAGAGAGAGAGAGAGAGAGAGAGAGAGAGAGAGAGAGAGAGAGAGAGAGAGAGGAGAGGGGGGGGGTGAAGCTGAGAGAGAGAGAGAGAGAGAGAGAGAGAGAGAGAGAGAGAGAGAGAGAAAGAGAGAGAGGGGTGAAGCTGAGAGAAAGAGAGGGTGAAACTGAGAGAGAGAGAGAGAGAGGAAGGAGGGTGAAGCTGAGAGAGAGAGAGAGGAGGGGGGGGGGGGGGTGAAGCTGAGAGAGAGAGAGAGAGAGAGAGAGAGAGAGAGAGGGAGAGACCCAGTGACCTATATAACTTCCACATTATAATTATCATGGTATCTAACAAGTGACGACTCATGCTGTATATATATTTTTTTCCCTGCTAAATGGCTACTCAACTGATGTTCATTGGTTTGTTAATGTTTAGATGGTCTATAAACAAAAGTATTTGCTTGGACTCTAAAAAAAATATTAAATAAAAATAAAAGAGAGAGAGAGAGAGAGAGAGAGAGAGAGAGAGAGAGAGAGAGAGAGAGAGAGAGAGAGAGAGAGAGAGAGAGAGAACACCGTCTTCCATAGGTTGATTTAATTTGAAGATAATACGATGGGTGATTCAACATTTGAGATAGGTAATATGATTCTTAATTAAGGGGGTCAACACCATACTCCCGTCATAATATTACTGTAGGCCTTCTTCTGATTCCTCTAACCTATATGCTACAAAACTCGATTCCCTACTCGTACACTGAAGTTATCTGTTGCCTGGTGTAGCTGGGAGGAATCAGTAGAACCTTCAATTAAGTCGTCAGTGGTTTAACAGTGGTTGTTTTAAGGGGTGTGGGATTAGGGGACAGGCTTGGGAGGGGGGGGGGGGGTTTGGGGGGTGCGGGAATAAGGGGACAGGCTTGGAGGGGTGAGGGGTAGAAACAACACCCAACACGCAACATGCACCCAAAACCCACCCCAAGCCTATCCCCTACACCCGCACCCCCCAAACCCCACCAAGCCTGTCCCCTACTTCTGCACCCCCCAAACCCCCCCCCCCCCCAAGCCTGTCCCCTACTATCACACACCCCAAAAACCCCACCCCAAGCCTGTCCCCCTATATGAGTTTAATATAATGAGTTTAATTACTATAGATGAATATAAATTACTACCATTAAAAAGATAATCAGTGTCGTCATCAACAACTCTGATACGCCAGCCATTGTTATATTATACGATACATAAATCATTAATTATTACTGCAAATATTTTATCAACATTATATCATGATCCCTGACCTGCCAAAAGCTTCCCAAAAGTTACAATCATGACGAAGCCCAGTGTGACCTTCAAATTATATAGCCTACAACGCAATAGAGTCTTTTCATTTTAGTATTGCCATGAAGTTGAAGTTATATGAAAATCACTAAAAAATCACCAGAAATCGCCAAAAAAATCGCCAAAATCACCCAAAAAAAACAAAAACAAAAAATCACCAAAATATCACCAAAAATCCATCAAAAATCACCAAAAAATCACAAAATAATTACCAAAAAAATCACCAAAAATCACCAAAAAATCACCAAAAATAGTTCCCAGTTCCCTTCATGGTGAATATATAAAAAAAAAAAAAAAAAAAAAAAAGTATCAAGTATTTTCAATGAGGCAGATGGAACACAGTACAGTCGCGGCACATAGTCCTTGCTCAGGGTGTAAACTATAAATCCCCACAAAACTATAAATCCCCACCAAATAATAAATCCCCACCAAATTATAAATCCCCACCCAACAAAAATTCCTAGAATACTAAATCCCCACCATACAATAAATCCATAATCACCACCAAACAATATATCCCCGCCAAATAATAAATCCCCACCAAATTATAAATCCCCACCAAACAATAAATACATAATCACCACCAAACAAAAATCCCCATCCAATAATAAATCCCCACCAAACAAAAATCCCCATCCAAACAATAAATCCCAACCAAAAAATAAATCCCCACCAAACAATAAATCCAAAATCACCACCAAACAATAAATCCCCAACCAAACTATAAATCCCCACCAAACAATAAATCCCCAACCAAACTATAAATCCCCACCAAATAATAAATCCATACCAAACAAAAATCCCCACACCAAAAAATAAATCCATACCAAACAATAAATCCCCATCAAACTCAAATAATCCCCACTCACCCACCTCCTCCTCCACCTCCCTCTCCACAAACCAGTGTCATCCAGCCAAAACCAACACCAGTGGCATATTTTATTATACTGTGGATATATATATATTTTTATTTTTATTTCTGGCACTACTTTCTTTTATTATGTGTATTTGGTCAAGTGAGGTGAGGTGAGGGGACGTGTGTGTGTGTGTGTGTGTGTGTGTCTGTGTGTGTGTGTGTGTGTGTGTGTGTGTGTGTTCGTTGACCTCAGGCTGGCTGTTGTCCGAGCTCAGTGAACTTCTTGCTGTGTGTGTGTGTGTGTGTGTGTGTGTGTTATTTCTGTCT
>JAWQEG010005034.1:0-28381 GCA_033782935.1 Petrolisthes cinctipes
GTTTACTTATATTTTGTTTACCCGTGTTTTTTATTACTCATATTTTGTTTACCCGTGTTTTTGTTTATTCATATTTTGTTCACCCGTGTTTTTGTTTATTCATATTTTGTTTACCTGTGTTTTTGATTACTCATATTTTGTTTACCCATGTTTTGTTTACCTTGCTTTCTACAGGGATGGGGTGGTGCAAGGGGAAAGGGTGCTGCCTCCTGGTGGGGCCTCGGGGCACTTCAAGACAGCTAGGGGGTTAGGGGAGTCAGGGGGGAACTGTGGCTTGGCTTACCATACCTGTCCACTCAATGGTAAAGAACTCATGCAACTTGTCATGGAATACCTACCCTGAAAACCTGACTAAACACACCTACACTTACACCTTCATTATACCCTGAAAACCTGACTAAATACACCTACACCTACACCTTCATTATACCCTGAGAACCTGAACACCTCACCACCTACACCTATACACGTTCATTATAAGGACACACCCACCCCTCCACTTACCCTTAGATTAAACCCTCATATATATAAACACATCCACCCCTTTCACTAACACATAAATAAACCCATTCTTGCACCACCTTCACGTTTATAATAATTCCACCTCCACCACTACTGTCACATTTCTCCACCACTACCACCACCACCACCACCACCACCACTGTCACATTTCTCCACCACTACCACCACCACCACCACCACCACCAACAACAACACTGTCACATTTCTCCCTCAATGTCACACTATTTATCTCATTAGTAATAACTACACCTATACTCCTTTTAATTAAGCACAGTATACGGGTAAGAAAATAAAATATACATATATACATACATACATACATACTTACCTACATACACAATTAAAATATCAAGTACCCTATTTTTTTTCATCATCATAGTTAAGGAGGTGTAGTAGAGTGTTGGTAAATCTGGAGTAACTGATTCCTCCAAACAATTCCAAACAACGTACAGAATACCACTATTATTTTTGTCAATCTTCTGTTCTTGTTTCCTGGAATATTTTGGAGGAATCAAGGTGCTCCAATGTGTACCAAATATACATACAGTAAAATTATACTTTTTCCTTTTCGTAAATATTTGTTGGAGTGGATTATAACTATTGTGTTGGGACTGTACAGCATCAGTCTTCCATCAACTCTTTCCCATAAGTTGTCGTATAATGAACAAATTAATAGAACGAATTTACAATGTGTTTTTTTAATTAATATCCTGACGAAAAGTATGCTGAGAGAGAGAGAGAGAGAGACAAGAGAGAGAGAGAGAGAGAGAGAGAGAGAGGAGAGAGGAGAGAGAGAAGAGAGAGAGAGAAAGAGAGAGAGAGAGAGAGAGAGAGAAACAATTTAATACTAAACACCCACAAATAAAATAATACTCATACACGTAATTAACCCAACGTGACACTTCTACACTTTTTATAATTAATTGGTAAACTGAAGGAACACTAATTAATTATTCCCCCTACACACTGTATAAAACAATCATCCCAGGAAACAAAAATAATCACCTCAATGTCATTAACTAAGGGGCCCTGTGATTGTGTATGAGACCTGATGGTGGGTTCTGATTCCTCCTGACTATGCCACGAAACAAGCTTCTTTAATGTAGGTGGTTGTTGTTTCGTGGCAATGTTTGAAGGACTCACTAACATCCAATTTTCTGACTACAACGTGGGGTTCCTTAATTAGGGAATGTGTTTTTGTGGTATGTTTTGGAGGCTTCAGTATCCCTCCAATAATTTACCCTACTTAATGAAGAGGGTATAGTAAAATATTGGTGGTAAATCCGAAGCAAATGATTCCTCCAATCTATTCCAAGCAACAACAGGCCACCATTATTTTTGTTAATTTGGTTTTGTTTGTTTCCCGGCATATTTTGGAGGAATCAAGATACTCTAATGTATGTACCAAAAGTGTATCCGTCCGAAGCAAATGATCCTCCAAACTATTCCAAGCAACAACAGGCCACCATTATTTTTGTTAATCTGGTCCTGTTTGTTTCCCGGCATATTTTGGAGGAATCAAGATGCTCTAATGAACCAATAGTGTATTAATTACCTCCTTAAGGGGGTGCGGGAGTAGGGGACAGGCTTGAGGTGGGTTTGGGGGGTGCGAGAATAGGGGGACAGGCTTGGGGTGGGTAGAAAGCCTGTCCCCTATTCCCGCACTCCCCTAACCCCCCCCCCAAGCCTGTCCCCCTACTCCCGCACCCCCCAAAACCCCCCGCACCCCCTAAACCCCCCCCCCCCCCCAAGCCTGTCCCCCTATTCCCGCACCACCCCTTAAAGTACACGCTAGGAAAAAAAAGCATATGTCTCTCACTTCATTTACCTGTTGAAGCACTTTTGTTTGTGACTGTACAAAGCTTTCTTAACATATTTATTTTTCTATCTATCATTCTATCTATCTATCTATCTGTCTGTCTATCTATCTATCTATTTATCTATCTGTCTATCATTCTATCTATCTATCTATCTATCTATCTATTTATCTATCTATCTATTTATCTATCTGTCTATCTATCTATTTGTCTATCTATCATTCTATCTATCTATCTATCGTATCTATCTATCTATCTAACTTAAGCACCAAAAACTGAACCATAGAAGGAAAAATCCACTAATGAAATATTATGATAAATGAAGAAATAAATCTGACAAATAATTTTACTTGTAATTATATAAAATTATGTATATAATCAGTCAAAACTTCTGTATAATTATATATATATTCACAGTCAAAACTTCTGTATAAAGCTGAGTGAAATTAGTGAACCATCTGAGTAAAAAAAAAAAAAAAAAAAAAAAAAAAAAAAACATTACAAATATCAACAACTATCATTTTTTTTTTTTGTGTTAAGGGGATAATATTATACTTATATGGTACCACTTTAGAGCACCTCGATTCCTCCAAAGTATACCAGGAAACATAAAGGACCAGCAGATTAATAAAGATAATGGTGGCCTGTCTTTTTTGTTTTTGTTTGTTTAGAATATAATATAGTTTTGAGGAATCAGTGGCTCCAGATTTATACCACCAACACTGTAATACTCCCTTACTAAAAACTAAAAAAAAAAAAAATAATAATGGTGGCCTGGTGTTGGTTGGAATAGTTTGGAGGAATCATTTGCTCCAAAATTACCACCAAACATCACTGTACTACCCCCATAAAATATTTTGGGAAAAGTTGAAAAAAATAAAATAAAATAAAAATAATTGTCAGGAACTGTACATACATAGACTTGTTGGCTGCACTGCAATCCCAAAAGTTGTTATCCATTCCCTGCCAATAGTTTGCAACATCTGACACAGCACAGAACTAGTTGCAACAATCAAGGAGGGGAGGAGTGAGGGGTGGAGCTAGGGAGGGGATGGGGGATGATGAGGGAGGGAGATAGAGAGAGGGGAGGGATGGAGGGGAGGGTGAATGGAGGGAGATAGAGAGAGGGGAGGGATGGAGGGGAAGAGGTATAAGAAGAGGGGAGGAGTGAGAGGGTGAAGGGAGGGGATGGTGAGGGAGGGAGATAGAGAGAGGAGGGATGGAGGGGAAGGGGTAAAAGAAGAGGGAAGGATGACGGAGATAAAGAAGGGGGAAAGGAGGGAAGAGGTATAAGAAGAGGGGAGGATGAGGGAGATAGAGAAAGGGGGGAAAGAGGGAGGGAGGGAGAGAAAAGGTTAAACAGGGGAGGGGAGGATGAGGGAGATAGAGAGGGGGTAGGGGTCTAGGAGAGAGAGAAGGGGTAGGGGGTGAAGGAGGTGATGAGGGAGATAGAGAGGGGATAGAAAGGAGAGGGCGAGGAGGAGGGGTGAAGAGGAGATGGGGGTGCATGGAGAAGAGCATAAGAGAGTGTGTAGTGAGTCTGGGAGCATGGGGGGTAAAGAGAGAGAGAGAGAGAGAGAGAGAGAGAGAGAGAGAGAGACGAGAGAGAGAGAGAGAGAGAGAGAGAGAGAGAGAGGAATGCCCTGTGTGTTGACTTTGAATCATCTCATCTCCAGTCCTATTTGAACCCCATTACACACACCAAATATCATACCCACATTTACTACAGTACTGTACAGCCATGGCTGATAGTGTTGGACCAGGGTCCAAGGAGTGTTGGAGAGCAATTGAACAGAGTTCGAACAAGTAAATTTTCCAAACCATTCTCAACGTTGAGAGAGGTTTAGAAGACTCACATTTACGAACTCTGTTCAGTTGCTCTCCTACTCTTCTTGGACCATGGTCCACCACTATCAGCCATGGCTGTACAAGTATTTACAGTCGTGTGGTCTGAACTTCTGTAACCTCTCCGGTATGATTGTGTTGAGTGTTATGTGGGAGTGACCAGAGGCGTGTGGGTGTGGGTGGAGGAATAGTCAGAGTCTGGGTGTGGGTGTGGGTGTGGGCGGAGGAGTGGGTGTAAATGAAGGTGTGGTCAGTGACATGAAAGAGTGCCGGTGAAAGCGTGCATGTGTGAGCGAGATTATATGTGTATGTGTATGTGTGTGTGTGCTTATATAAATGTGCGTATATCTGTGTGAATGAATGAGTGTGAGTGTGTGTGAGCGAGATTATATGAGTGTGTGTGGGGAAGGGGGGGGGGAGAAAATAACAACAACAACAACAACATAACTATAGTCTGTATGTCACATGAATACATTACTCACTTCATATAACAAAATCTTACCTCCTGCACTGATTCCTCCAAGGTATGCCAAGAAACAGGACCAGATTGACAAAAATAATGGCTGTTGCTTGGAATACTTTTAATAAACAAGGATTTTTAAAACTATTATGGTAAATTGGTCTACTTTGGGTGTAAAAAAGCAAATAATGTAACTCCATGTTGTACTCACCTCTGTTTATATTTTGTTAAATACATATAGTAACCCAACGATATGCACTAAAAATATGTCCTTGAAGAGGAGGAAGAACTACATATAGGTAACAGACTAAAGGATGTTCATATCACATGGAGATAGAAAAAAATGAAAGTGAGATTAGCAGCACAAACAATAAGTCAATCTGGGCAAATTGCACTCCTAAGTTAAGGCCAATAGAGCATACAACCATAGCAGCAACCTTACCATCCTCTTAGCAAAACTGCCTAATTAGTTTACCTGAACGGTCACTCCGCTAAGGTCTTTCGTGCATCCGGCCCCAGAACATTAGTCCGGCATTGTATTGTATAGTTGCCGACCATAGCGACGCCCCTCGCCTTGAGGTACTGTACACCGAGGCACGCGATGTTCATCGCCTCGAGATTATTACGTGTAGAAAACATGTGTATTTCTCGAGTCCATGAACACTGTGCGTCTCGGTGAAGCAGGTGAGGCGACAGGACTTCTGCCGCCGACTGTACACTGAACCAAAAGCACAAGCTTTAGTTTCCGTACTATGATCATTTTCATATAATTGATTTAAACCAACTGTGCCTCGTCTCACCCACTGCCTTCCTCCTTCCCTCACACTGAAGCAATGGCTGCGGGTTTCGTATGGGTCAAGGAGAGGGGCGTCGCTATTGTCGGCGACTGTACAGTATCGTATTGTCATCACTAAGCAGTATAATAGAGTATTATAACATTACTATGAGGAACTGTTACATGTGTTTTAGAATACATTATTTCCTGCTTTCTTCCTTAGCTTGAAAGGTTCTAAAAATCAGGAGTTACTTAGATTATATTTTAACTGTTGTCTGCAAGCCTAAAGCCATAGTTCAGTCTGGGGTAAGGAAAATATAAATGCAATACTCCATCCTAACATAAACAAATAGATATACAGACCACAGTACAGTACCTATGAAAATAGAAAACATAAGGTAGGCTATTATCATCTGACACTTTTAGTTAATATCAAATCCCTCCTTACTTCTCCCTCCCACCAGTGAATGGTTCGAGCAAGCGGAGTTCACTACTAGTGTTTCGGGGTTATTATCTCGGCCAATGTTGACAACGCTGGGTGGGCCTCGCGGGAGTGTGACCAGCTGTACAAACTCGCCTATTTGGATCTTTTGGGAAGCAGAAAAATGACAGATCCTTATTCTACTTAGAGTTATTGGAATAATTTATTACTGAGCACCCAGAAATCCCCATTTCAGGTACAAAATCAACTTCAGCTAACCAAACAAATGAAAAACTCCCACCACTCCTGTGTAATTAAAGGCAAGGTTAGTGATTCCCTTTGCGCCGATAGGTGGCTCTGCTGTACTGCGACGACCAAAACTCCCATAAGAGTGGTCTATCCTTCTCCCAGTAGTAGAATCCTTGGTGCAGGGAAAGCGAAGTGTTGACTGGTCTTCAAAGTTAGGTGCTGATCAGTCTGGTTTCAGCGTTGGAACGACGAGTGTTGAGGAGTGATTCTCTTGTTAGTAAATAGGAGAGCTACAGATTTCTCCTAACTATATCAGAAGAAAGATTATTCCAGTCATGGCCGAGGAATACCGAGGTATTCCTTGGTCATGATCCCCAGTGATACTAATAGGATACCGGTATCTGTTTCGTGGTATAGTTTGGAGGAATTGGAGAACTCCTAATTCACCTACAAGAGGATATACCTTTAAGTTGTGGGGTGGTGGTGGTAGTCGTGTTTTTTTCAGTTCTTCATTCCATACTTTGTGGTTATGACCTGTATACGTTATGGTTTCATATCCACTTGGTAAAGATTGATGTAATAGAAGTGAAAGTAAATGTGCGTAAGTGTAAGTTTTGTTATTGTGTGCAGATTATTGTGAAAGTGCCGGCAATGTACAGTACACAGATCTGTTTTTAGAAATCTGCCCAATACCGAAGTTATTCTTAATTTCGAAGCTATTGGTGTAAAGTCTTCTATTTTATATTAGATAAGTGTATCCCCGTGATTATCTTCTTGTGAAAAGCTAAAATAGTACTGATATTAACCTTTAGATATCGAATTGATATTTCCTTTATCGAACGTTGATTCGGTATCTTTAAATCAATCTTGTATTTGTGTTCGGAAACTCCTCGCATCAAGCATCCCATAGAGATAACCAGGGCGAGTGAACAAATGCTGAAATGGGTTGAAACTTGTCCGTATGGAGAAGTGGTTGTATTATTGATGAGTGAATTAAATAGATTAAAATTGGTCGTGTAATAATCCCAATTGCTGCCACCAATGTAATAATCCCATAATCCAAATCCAAATCACCCAAGTAAGTCAGACCCGGCAACTCTACCGGGTAAGCCAAAGAAGTACTCCATTGGCGTAGCTTTCAAATTCCGGCTTTAACTCTCAGGTCCGGCCATTACAGTCGGTATAGAGAAGTGCTTGTAATATTGATAGTGAATAAATGCTGAAATCGATTGGAACTCTTCGGTATGAAGTGCTTGTTATATTATATTTAGAAATGTTTGATACACTTATTTCTTCCCAGTGATACCAGTGAAGGGAAGAATGATTCGATCAGATGTGTTGAAGGGGAAAAAGCAAACTAAACATTGAGGGCCATCGTTAACACTGTAGTCTGTAATTTGGAGGTTGACTAGTCCTTGGAAAAACTGCCACGAAATACAACCTACATTGAAGGAGCTTGTTTGTGGCATAGTCAGGAGGAATCTGAAGCCACCAGGTCTCGTACCCGATCACAAGGTCCCTTGAGGGGAGATTCTCTTGCTGGCAAATTGTAATGCTACAGATTCCGCCTAACTGTATACCAGAAAACTGACTTCCTCGATCGTACAAATATGGAATCTGTTTAGTGAATATTTTGGAGGAATATAGATTTTTCAATTCGACAAAAGAATGTTCTTGAAGCAAAACTACAAAAAAAAAAAAAAAAAAAAAAAAATGAAAACTCTCGCACACCGTATAATTACTCTCAAGTGATTAATTGTAAGTTCACGTATCGATGTGAATGTGCAAATATATATCATGAAAAGTGAAACTAAGAGCAAAAATGGTAAGTGCTAAAATGAAGAAAAAAATATGTGAATAGTGAAATCTGTTTATAACATTGCCACTACGTTGGAGCACAGCCCTGTTATGTGTAAATACCAGTGAATGAGTGGAGTGTTGCCTCTACGTTTCACAAAAGCTGCTATAAAGTGTAATTAACTTGTAGTGCAAACTGCAAACGATGTTGCCCAGATAAGTTGAGAACACTAACCCTTTGTTTTTATACGGATAAGCGTTTTAATTGGTAATGAAACCTCTTGTATTCAGTGCAATAAATTTACTGAAAACTTCTCTGAAAGTCGGTGTAATGACTGAATACTAAAATCTGTGTATTCAAATGAATAGAAACCTCTCTAAGAAATAAGATGCCAAATGACTGTAGACCTTTCTAAAATTTGTATATAAACAAATGAATGGAAACGAAGGTAATATAGGAGTAATTGAAACCTCTCTAAAAATCGGTGTAATAAAATTAAGATTTGCTGACCTACGAACTCCACACACCACTAAGGACGACGATGATTCCTACGATGATTCCTACGACATGTCTCCTGTGGTGGAAGGGTGAGTGGTAATTAGTGTACTTTCTTAACTACTGGTTAGATTCTTGTTAGTAAATTGGAGGGCTACTGGTTCCTCCAAAGTATATATGCCGGTAAACATAATTCGCCTCTGTGTTACTAATAGGGGAACTGTTTCTTGGCATAGTTTGGAGGAATCATAGGCTTTACAATTCGCCAAAGAGAATCTCTCCTTAATGGTTTGAGTATTATTTAATGGTAGTTTGTTTTAGCGCAAATCAGGCTATACTTGTGGCGATAGTTTACGGCTTAATCTTGGTCATATATTTTTTTAACGCAAATTAGAGAAGCACATGGGATATATTTATACTGTGCTGTTATATTTATACTGTTATATTATATTTATACTGTTTTTTCTTTAGCGGTCTTTTTTTTTTAGTGATCTTTTCTTTTAGTGATCTTTTCTTTTAGTGCCAATGAAGAGTTTAAGGGGACCCTGTGATGTAGTCTGAAAATTGTGGAGATAAATGAATCCTTTAAATATTGCCACAAAATATTTAAATATATGGAAGGACCTTCTTTGGTGGCGTGGTCAGGAGGAATCAAAAGCCTCCAATGTTCATACACGGTCCTGAAGGGGATAGTCTGTTTATTTTATTTTATTTTGGAGGGCTGCTGATTCCTTTAAGGACCCTGTGATCGTGTATGAGACTTGGTGGATTCTGATTTCTCCTAACCATGCCACGAAACGAGCTCCTTCAGTATAGGTGGTGTTTCGTGGCAATGTTTGAAGGACTCGCTAACCTCCAATTTTCTGACTACATCACGGGGTTCCTTAAACTAGACAATAATTTAAGGGGAGGCCCTTTTGATAATGGAGTTACTGAATCCTCCAAACAATGTCTGCAAACGAGGGACCTTTGTTATTAATACATACCCGTTTCGTGACATGGTTTGGAGGAATCTGTAGCCCTACAATTTACCGTAAAGAGCTTCTCCCTATCTATAAAAAACAAATACTCCCACTTGTATACAGAGTTAGGTAGTGTTGGTAAAGTTTCTAGATCCGGTTTATGGGGAATAAAGATGGTGCATTAAAGTGGAAGGAGGTAGGGGAAGGGAACGGAGAGATGGAGAGCAAGGATGAATTAAAATGAAATGGTAGGGGGAAGGGGATTGGGGGATGCGTAGTAGTTGGTAACCCTTCTTAGATTATAAGTAAACTAGCAGCTTCGTTCTAGCTGTTAAATTGCTTCGGAACATAGAAGTATAAATTATACTTCGATGGTTCGAAGCTATTGTGAAGGTACAAACATTTGGTGGTAAAATAATTTAAGTTTGCATATCTGTGCATATAATATAAATAAATGTTATGGTATAGCTAAATGTATATGTTGAAATAAGTAATAATCCTTATGGAGTTTCGGAAAATTTTGTGGATTTCGAAGTGTTTGCTGGTTGGATGAGACGTTTTCAGGACCCGTGGTATGGGCCGGGATGAGACAGGATTATAATGCCGGGAAGAGTGGACGTGTGTTGTTGTGTGGTGATATTCCTTGGACAGCCGGCTGTTGGTGTTCATTTGTGATCAGACTTCTTTGGTGAGTGTTAATCATTGTACTCAATTGTGTATTTAGTGTAAAGTTAGTAATGTAGTAGCACATATTAGCTTGTTTGTCTGTCGGTGATTAGGGAGTATACAGTAAATGAGTGGGCCGGTTCAGCGTGTGTGAGCTGGTTATATACACCTTAAGAGTGTAGTGGTTAGAGCCAGTAATGGCCCTGTGGGTGGATTTGTGACCAGTCAGGGCCTCGTGTTGACCTTCCTTGATTAATTTAGGCTTGTGTTCGGCCCAACATCGGGGCAGACAGGTGAACGAAGATGTGTTTGATATGTGTAGATAAGAATGTTTTCGATGTTGGATTATTTAAGATGCTTGTGAATTTATAAAGCTATGTTGTATGGAGGGTTGCAATAGTACAACTGGGTTTATTTGGTTGTAAGAAGCCAGAGAAGTCTGTTGTGAATATTGGCGCACCACTAGACAACGGGGATACCGCTTGGGGAGTTATCACTCGTTTTCTCGGGCTCAAATAGATCTCCTATAGGATACGATGACTATGCATTTCCGTGTTGGTATGTAATTATTGGTAAACGAGGCAAGTGAAGAGGACGGTGAGTGAGAGCAAAAGGAGTGGATGAGGAGTTTGGTAGGAAACTGAGTGATAAGTTTAGAAAAAACAAGAAATCATTCTGGAAGGAGGTGAAAAGAGAAAGACTAGATAGAAAGGCTGGCAGCGTAAGAATGAAGAGAGGATGGGGTTACTGTAAATGGAAGTGAAAGAAGTGTGGAAGAGGCATTTTGATGGTTTGATGAATAGGGGGACGGGAGGGGAGGCTGTGGTGACATGCATGGGGATGGAGGCAGGTGGTAGACGACAGGATGTACAGGGAGAATTAGGAAGGGAAGAGGTTAGGAAAGTAATTGGAAAGTTGAAGATGGGAAAGGCACCGGGGGTGGATGGTATAACTGCTGAGGTGTGGGTAGGAGGAAGTGGTGGAGTGGATGCTGCTTATGTGCACATTGGCTTGGAGGCAGGGAGAGGTGCCAGAGGACTGGAGGAGAGCCATTATTGTGCCTCTGTACAAGGGTAAGGGGAGTAGGGATGAGTGGTAGCTATAGGGGAATAAGCCTTCTTTGTATTCTGGGGAAAGTGTATGGGAAGGTCCTTACTGAGAGACTGATGGAAGTAACTGGGAATAAAGTCAGGGATGGTTAAGAAAAGGTAGAGGATGTGTGGACCAGATCTTTGCAATAAAATCGACAGTGGAGAAATATATTGGGAAGGGTAGGAAGTTGTATGCTGCCTTCATGGACTTGAAGGCATACGATAGGGTTGATAGGAGAGCTATAACAGATGTATTAAGGTGTTGGTGGGCGCTTGCTGGAGGGGATTGAGGCCTTCTATAGAGAGGCAAAAGCTTGTGTGAGGGTGATTTGAGTGAGAACTTTGATATCAGTGTAGGATTGAGGCAGGGGTGTGTTACGTCACCATGGTTGTTCAATGTCATTATGGATGGTTGCATGAGAGATGAAGGCAAAGGTAGAGGGCCTGGGTGCGAAACTGAGGTTGAATGGGGTAGATTGGTCCTTGGTTGCAAGCTTATTTGCGGATGACACTGTACTGCTGGCCGAGAGTGAAAGGGAGTTACAGAGGGTGGTGGATGAGTTTCGGTCCGTATGTAAGCTAAGAAAACTGAAGGCGAATGTTGGTAAGGGTAAGTTGATGGTATTTGAGAGGACCAAAACAGAAGTACTTGACTTTGCTACGCCCTATAGAGTGGCTGTGCCAACTGGGACGGAATGAGAGATAACTTTAGGGGGTGAGAGGATGGAGGAGGTGACGAAATTCAAGTATCTGGGAACAGTTCTGTGTAAACATGGAAGTATGGAAGGAGAAATCGGGGAGAGAGCAGTGAGGGGCAGGCAGGTCATAGGATCACTGGGGAGGATAATGGAGTATGGAAGTGAAAATGGGACTGAGAAATAGTATAATCCTGCCAACGCTGACATATGCGTCGGAGACATTGACATGGAGTAGGGCTCATCAGTCTAGAATAGGTGCTGTGGAAGTGAGTTATCTGAGAGGAGCATGTGGACTTGCCAGGTGGGATGGAGAAAGTAATGAGTGTATGAGAGATGTGGTATGAGGGAGAAGGCAATTGGTATTGAGTGGAGTTGTTGAGAGAGTGAAGCGTAATACATTGAGGTGGTTTGGACATGCAGAGAGAATGCAGGGTGTGGAGTTTGTAAAGGTGTGCGATAGTGTAAGTTGTGGGCCAGAGAGGCAAACCTCTGGTTAGATGGCCAGAACAGAGTGGAAGGGTATGCGAGAGAGAAGTGAGGAGGGGGAGGGGGGATGGAGCAGGTGAGGGAGTGCTGGAACAGGGAAAACTGGAGACTCTAATGCAGTGGCCACCCCCTTGGTGGGAGTTCCCGGAGGGAACGAAGCGTCGGAGCTATAGATAGATATAGGAGGCAACTCTTAAGATAACAAAGGTTACAGTGTATTAATGATTAAATAGCTTACTTGGAGGCGTTATGGTCCTACAGGGGTTCATGTGTTGTGGAAAATACTTACAATAGCAATTCCCTATATTTGGTACATTTGAGTGTTATTTTACCAATTGAGTAATAGATTGGTAGTGTTAGCACTCTGTAATTAAATGTAAACTTTTCTGTTATGTAATGATAGATATGTTCATATGTGAACGTTTATTAAATTCCTCATCTAAATATAGATGTCTGCCTTTGTAATATATAATTAATGGTTTACGATTTTCCTTGTCAGTGGCTTATTTATGATTCCTTACAGAAACAAGTTTGTAGTAGAGTAAGAATAAAGTTTGGACGGCTACCAGAGTTTCAACGTTCCCAGTAGACACAACTAGGGCTTCTACAGCAACCAAGGATGAATTGAAAAGGTGGAGGAAGAGGACGATGGCAAGATGATGGAAAGGAGGGACAAGACGACTAAGGAGAAGGTATGGAAAGGAGGGACAATAAAATAAGGGAGAAAGTAGAAAGTAGGAACAATAGAATGAGGGAGAAGATAGAAAGGAGGGAAGGACTGTTGAAAAACTGAAATGATTGGCACAAGTTCTAAGGGGCGCTAAAATGCCTGATCACCACGAGCAATAATGATCAAACTAACCGACAGAAAGATACGAGTCTGTGTGGATATAATATACTGCAGTGCTTTACCTACAGTGTATTAATGCATCGTGTCCATATTTGTTTATAGTTCCATGATCAGTATATCTATTTGACTTGGCACTGCATGACATAAATTACTGTTTTTTGTTTTGTTTATTTATGCGTTTTCTGCCATGTTATTCTGTATCATGGTTTACTCCGAATTGACTGCGATGTGACTAATTTTGTTAAATTGTTTTTAGAGATCATGCCGTAGTTTACCCCGAATTTATTTAGGAGTTCAATATGGCACACAAATCCTCGTTAATAACACTTCCAAAAAGATGAGTCTAGTAAGGCAGGCACGTGTGCGTTTGTTGCCAATAAATGTCCCTGTAATTCTGATATAAAGGGACCCATGAATCTACCATTTGATGATGGTAATAAATGAGACTTCTCAAACGGGGCCACTCTCCCTCCACTACCACTTCCTATATAGTTATTCCTCACTCTTAAGGGGGGAAGTTTTGTGTTGGTAATTCTGGAGTAACTGAATCCTCCAAACTATTCCAAGCAACAGAACGCCCTTAATTTTGCTCTTCTGGTCCTGTTTCCTGGCATACTTTGGAGGAATCGAGGAGCTCCAATGCAACAAAAGCGAATTACCCCCTTAAGGCCAGTATTTATCATGGTAAAGTTCACTCCTCATCCTGTTGGTAAAAGTTCATTCATGGTAAGGATTTGAACTTGTCAGGAACTAGTTTTAATTCATAATAACATAGACTAGTATACTTTAAGAGGATGAAAATATATGGTTCACTCCTTCAATTGAAATGAGCCCGAAACACTTTCATTTGACGTGTGATTAATACGAACGTGTGATTTCCGAAAGCTTTAATGAATAGCGACCCCCACGACTCGTAAATTAATATGTAAAAGTAATGACTCTTTCATAAAATTACCCAGATATGTATATCATAGAACAAGTGTTAACAATCTGAAGTAATTCATACAAAAGCCTGAAGTTGTACAGTTGGCGGCGAAAGTCCTGTCGCCTCACTCGGCACTTCTTGAAGGAAAACATAGAAGTAAATAATTTAACAAAGTTATTCACCAAAAAAAAGCATTACATTATTCAGGGAACAAATTGATAAACATCTATGGTTTTTCAGTTCACGATCCTGTGAAGCTTATCATTTCATACCGTAGTTGATGACTTGGCAGATGAGGCGACGACTTTTACCGCCGACTGTACGGTACCGGTAATTTCGTGTGATATAAGATGCGAGAAACAAGCTCTAGGTTTCTAGGATAGGAAAGACTACCTATACTTTTACCTTTTTATTAAGTTACCCCTTTGATGTAGTGCATTTCTATGATATAAGAATAAAAGAAAACCTTCATATCATGGGTAACTCGTGAAGGAGAGTTCTGAGAAGTTTAAATCATAATACGATTTAATTGAACAAGTTTCAAATTCTTAAAGTAAACCATGTATGTTAATTAAAATTGCATATGATCATAATTATATTAACTTCCTTCAATTAGTGGCCAATTAAAGCTCCTTCTTCTTGCAGTAAAGTTTTTGTTTGTAAAAATTATTGTAAGGTTGTCTTGTTTGTCACAACCTCGTCCAGTCAGGAGGCATAATACGTAACAAAGGCTGGTTTGCATATGTACAGTCGAGAGCCATAATACGTATCCAGGTCTGTTTCGAGTAGACTGATGGAGTCTTAATTTAGGGACACTGTTATATAGTCCGAAAAGTGAAGGTAAGGGAGTCCTTCAAAAAATGCCACGAAACGCCACCTATATAGAAGTATCTTGTTTTGTGGCATAGGCAGGAGGAATCAGAAGCCTCCTATTCTCAAACATGATCACAGGGTAGTTAAAGTGTAGAGAGCTTGTACAGTTAGGAAGCATAATAGGTATCCTGGGCTGGTTTAATTAAATATGTACAGTCGAGAGCCATAATGAGTAGCCTAATCAGCTGTTTCCAATTGACTGAAGAAGTGTAGATTAAAGAACCTTAACCCCCCCCCCCCCAGCAAGTATACTTAGAAGACAGGATGAGCCTTGTAATTGGTTCATTGATAGGCTATATTATAATAACTTTTAGGATAAATCTAAAGCTAAACTTATTTTGATTCGTGACTGTGTATTAGTGATGGGGCTGGTGACTGGACTGTGCATTAGTGATGGGGCTAGTGACTGTGCACTTAATATGGCTGGTGACTGTGCACTTAATATGGCTGGTGACTGTGCACTTGAAATCGTTTTGGAGCATTAATTAATGAACTTTTATGTGTTTCAGGTACTTGTGGAGTGGGAGGGCAAACGATGGCGTACGTAGTTACTTACATGATGCAGTGAGAGCTCCAAGTACATAGACGTCGGAGTAAGTATATACACAATGACGGTTGCAGAGTGGATAATGTGACTAACTGCGAATAGCATTGCCCCTGATTCGAGTCCACGAGAAAAGTCTGGGGGTATTTCAGAGGTGATCTGATGGGTCCAGATGTCCGTCAAGTATCCTGGCCACGCCGACACGTCGAGAAAATACCCCTACATCGTCGTCAACTCAAAACATAGAAGATGCCCGACCATATTCCAAGATGCTGTGAGTGACGGTGTAGCTGCTCTCCCCTGATAGTGACGTGTATAAATAAGGTGTCATCTAGTGGGGCAGAAGAGAAGCTACCAACAGCACCACGAAGCTCCACTGTATTGTCTAGGGCGACACTCGATCTCGGGGCCTTGCAAGAGTCACGGGCTTCTGGCAGCCTACAGTCCCGAGGTTGAGGTATTAGACGATGCAGCGAGAACTCCCCCGTTTCCAAGTAGAGTCGTGATACACAAATTCTGAGCAGGGAGTATTAGACCAAGTGGTGGCTAGACACATGCCAAACACTTAATACATATATTAAGGTATAGATCTGGAAATGCATAAAATGTGTCTTATCTTGACCATTAGTCGCTAATATAGTTGTTTATATGAAGTTCAGGTATGGACGGAAGAGGACTTGGAGCTCGTCGACCACCGGGTTAGAAATGATATATCACGAGTGGACATATATATAATGCAGTTAGAACCCCCCCCCCCCCCCAAGTACTTATACAATGCAAGATGAACTTTCACCCCAATTACTTATATAATGCAGTGTTACCCCCCCCCCTCCAGTACTTATATAATGCAGTACTTGTACAATGGTGTGATAGCCCCCCCTCCCCCCCCAAGTACTTATACAATGGTGTGAAGTATGTGTCGATAAGTTGTTCACATGGGAAGTATTATTAATCTTGTTTTGTTGTTTCAGGTCGGGTGTGTACTTGTGGAGTGAGGCAACAGGTGCAGTGAAAGAGCCAAGGATGTACTTACGGGATGGTCCCATTGCTGGCCTGATGCAGCGAGGTGGTGGTCAAGTAGGCTGCCTGATCAAGTAGGCTGCCTGATCTACAGTAATGGTCTGGGTGCACCAGTGCACACCTTTTCTAATGAATGGGTGGTCTAGCCTTTATAGCAGACAGCACTGGTGCACGGGGCTACACCCTCCTTACACCCTGGAGGAACCCCCTTCCCCCTGATGGCATTCTTAAGGGGGGGAAGTATTCACCCTGCCAGTTCCCAAAAGGCGCCTGAAGGACCCCCGTGGGGCCTTCGGGCCCCGTGGGGGGTCCAAGGGTTGTCCTTGGGGGAGCGTAAGGGTTCAGCCATCCACTTGTATTGAAGTAGCATGTCTCTACTTTGATATGCCAGAAATTTGATTTCCAATTTTTTTTTTTTTTTTTTTTTTTTTTTTTTTTTTTTAATATTGTGTGAAGTGATGTGTGTGTGAGATCTCCGAACACTCTTTGAATATTCAAAAAGAAAATATAAAAGGTTTTGGTTGAAATTTGTTATTAATAATGTACACAAATAAGAGCTCCCAAATAAGATAATAAATGTAACAATTAAGTGGTTTCCCTGGAGTATTGATTCTTTAGTGAATACAATACTGATGATTGTTAAATATAGTTTGGAATCATTATGACCAAACTGTTGAATGTTCCGAAACGGAAGAATACATTCAGAGATTTAAATATAGAGACTCGGAGGTACATATACTGAAATTAGAGACTACTACAGATATAGAGAGTTAAATATATACTGTACGAGATAAGTGACTCATTATAAATATCTGTAACTACTCAAAAATAGAGGGAGACGACTATATCTTATATAATATATATATACAGTGGTGTCTCCCGAGTTGTAGTTGACCCTTGAGGAAGGTACTCTATCATTGCTACATTACATTTACTTGCATAGAACAATCACTTAAGAACGTTTATTGGTCAGCCAGCCACAACAGTGGATGCTAGCACTACTTGCTAGCAAATCCGCCGTTTTTTTTTTTTCGTAAAAAAGATGTAAATTATACAAATACACTTTAATAATTGTTTTATTGGGTACTCTACAACTGTATTACAATATAAAATGTAATAGAAAGAGATACTCTGTATTCTGGCCACATAGCTATACTTTCCTGTGCCACCGTCTCCAACTAATACAATCTTGTGTCTGGGAATGAACAAATTGGTAGTGTGGCAGCTCTGGCTTCCTGTCTGTAGACTGACACTTCTTTTCCATTGTTGACAAAAAAGCACGTCAGTCATATAAGTACAAATCTGGTATAACCCACCAGTCGCCTGTTGGTGCTACCACTGAAATATAAAAAGAAAAGTTTGTTACGAGTTGGCCCTTTACTAGATATTATATTGAAAGTCTACCCACGTCCTAACTAACAAGAAGAAACTATTGGGGGGGCACTGATTGCAAGGGTAGACAGAGGCCTCGGTGTGATTTAACGAGTACAACGGTTATCCTAGCCTTCACCAAACATGTAACATTATTCCTGCGAATAAAGTGGCATACATAGTTACAATTAAAATATTAATCTTCACAAATAATGGAACCCAGTGGAGGGGGAAGAATTTATAAGGGATATATTACATAATACTACTAGTATTGAGTGTGGTGAGGTACTGCAGAATGTGAAGAGAGTCCGGTAGGAGAAAAACTTCGTTGATACAAGAATTAGTAACTGAGCCAGGTTCAGAGACACCATTATCCACGACGTCAGGATTGGAAGGTTAAAACAGCTCGTTACTTGGGTGTCGAGGTTAAACTGGTAATATGGACACTTGACAGCATATACTAGTAGGGGCATAAAAATTTACTTGCATGATCAAGAAAAGTAGCATTTCCTGACATACCGCTAACACAATTCAGATATAATAGAAATATGAACGGAATTTTTTAATGTTTGTGGGGATCTCTTGATATAAAGATAAATACACACAATGCAGCATAATTATAAGATCCAGATAACCAATTACCTTTTAACAAATAAAGGAAGTTACGCTTCACGCCATTGGCAAATAATGCATCAATTCATAACATTCCGGTACTATTTACACTAAGCAAAATGCATGCAAGTTTGTATGTCTACCATTTCATACACGATTACAGTGTCCTTAAATCCATTAATAATTGATTTGTCATATATATAACTCGATTAATATCATTGCAAGAGAAGAGTATATAAATAAGGCTTAAGCAGTAAAATGTTATATTTATGCGTATGTCAATGATAAATTACTTACTGACTCGACTACTATATTATTATTATGTGAGTGACTAGTTTACCTCTCTGATGTAAGGGCAAGCTTGTCAATAAACACTAAAAACACAAATTATATAACTCCAAGTAATATTATTCTTCGATATATTCCCCCGATACTCGATCTATCATAATATTATTGCTAGAAGATGTGCCACCAAAACATCTCCTCCTCACCCCAAAAAAACAAACAAATCATACGGCTCCCTTAACAGAGCCTCTATTCATGGTTCACCAGCAACTAAGTGAAGCAATAAGGTTACTTCAGTCATTCTATCAGTTGGGTAAAATAGTCTACTTCTATCTTGGTCCAGCTGGGGACATATAAAAAATCTACAAGTTAGTTTTATGACTTTGGTTAAGGGGAATATCAGCTACGAAACTAACTCTTCAAACTTATACTGAGCTACTAGTTTAGCTTACCGTAGTTTGGAGGAATCCGTGTATTACCAGACCCTAGTTTGTAAGAATGCGTACGTTTTCAATAAATCCAATACTGAAGAATCCTGTAGTACTCCGGCCACTGGAAGGTAATTAAAAGGAGTGAATTATGCATGTGAAAAATAGGTAATTTAATTGAGTACAAATGTGCTTATCTTTTCACTTATTGTTATAGGAGGCTTTAACAATATACACTATAACTATTATAATCTCTAATAAACATACAACGAAATACTTAAACCTACTTTCATTCTAATGGTGATAATTTTCCATAAGGGAGTATCTTGTTAGACCCTCTAGTTCGCTCTCAGTCAAAATATAAGTAACCAGTCTTTTATAAATTTACCTTTAAACCATTTCACCTAGTCAAAAATGTATATTTATTTGATAACCATAATGCGGGGAGGAAATGCCCTTAACCCTAACAACCTAATTTTTGGACTGACCAATCTCTGGGTCAGGTTAAAGTTTCTTGGTCTCCCACTACATAACAATTTGGATATTTTATTTACAGCAACTTTTTTATACCTATGAGGATCACATCGAAACCTAACCCTGAACAACAAACACCGCCCTCTGCCTTGAAGACCCTGTAACACGAGGGATAAAGTGATAAAGGTAGGACACCATGCACGAAGAAATACACTGAAAGGAGCAACAGTTTAAAGAGTGTGGCAGGGTGAGAAGGTGCGCCAAAACACTTAAAGAACTGTACACACCACTGCAGGCAATATTTCCCCTACGGTAACCCCTCTAAGACATCCTGAGTGTGGTTGGCGTGGTGTCAGTACAGTGTTGTGTGTGTTTGCCAATTAATTTTCAAGAATTGTCCTGTAATTACATTTAAGATTTCCGTTCTGTATTTTTAACTTACACATTCCTTATTATTATCATTCACTGTGCGCCCATAATGGTGAAAGCATACAGATAAAAGGAAGACTGCCACTTGGAATGTTAATATACTGTACACGAAGGTCACTAAGGTTTAATGTGACACTTGAAGAGAGACACAACAAAGCAGCAGTCACTGGTGAAATGTTAAAGTGTTAAATTATGCTTAATCTTTAAAATAACAATCCTGTTTAAATAGTTTATTCATGATATTATTGACAAAAGTGTAGGCAAGGATAGTGCAACGTACAAGAATATGATTGTTAAGATACCAGAGGCTGTGATCACATACTCATAGGAGCTGGGATACACACGAATTCTCTCTAGGAAATGAGGTCAATGTTAAAGGCTAATGGGAGAGCATACAACATTACAATGCTTGATTCATCTTGGTCACACTGGCCTTGGAGTACTGTATTGGATATGCCAAGTTATAGTAACTCCCTATCTTCAGATTTACTAACCTGGTATAGGTGAATAGACTACATGGATCTGACAACGTCAGTCATCAATGCTACCCAGTTGAGGTATGGCAACACAAGTTATTATTTCAGCCCTAATCATTTGGTTCTTAACCCAATAACCAGCCAGTGTCTGCTCTAGCACAATTTTTGTGCATCATCAAATGTTCTTCTCTTAAAACAGGGAAAAGTGTTTGTTGGTGACACCATTTAAAGGCAATATTCGCCATCACAGATATTAAAGAAAATGAAAAACTAGACTTCGAGGAAAAACATGGAAAGATGAATAGTAAAAGAGAAGAAAATGGTTAAACCATGACATGAAGGATAGAAATGCCGTTTATTTTAACTATATAACTATATTGATACCCAGCCAAAGCTCAATGACAGGTAGCCTCTGTAAAACACCAAAGTATCCAATATATTCCATTCTTGTGTGTTGAGTGTTGTAATGTTTGTGATGAATATTATTTCCATAAATATACGTGTACTGGTTTTACTTTATCCCAAAGCATGCCTGTGTAAATTCAATATTAAGCACAAACAAATCATACCTTTACTCAGGAAATATCTCTGTTGAGGTTTGGTTGTTGGCAGGTGTACAGCAATGTGTCAGTCATCAGTCCACATCACTCCTGAAATATTGCAAAGGCTTCAGTATGTGTGCTCAGTTGTAGATAAAACATGCACAGTAAACAACAGAAAATAACTATCCTTTCCAGCATACATAATTTGGTTGTTTTTCTGTCGGTGATCCAGAGAAATTTTAGAGTATGATGAAAATTATGATAATAGGGCTATCCATTAACGACAAATATAATGGTGTCCTGTATAACAATGTCACTAACGTAGCTTCCTTTCTGTCAAAGGCTGGAAAAACAGTTTTTTGTTGCAAGAAACAGAACACACTGGGAGAGTATGTAACCTCATCTGTACTGTGTCAAGTATAGTCACTACACACACATCCTTGGAAATATTTATGACGGTTATATCTTTACGCAAGAACACCTTCATCTCAACATAGCACATTACACTATACTACACAAACCTCTTCTGGGATGGATAGGGAGGTCCCCAGGAAAACCCTTACCAAATGAAGTGAAGGATTTGTTACACTTTGGCCTTGACCTTCTTCTACGGCGAGTTTCCGGGAAGTAGCGAATAAATGAATAAAAAATGGCACAACGCTACAGCAGAGAAAAGTGTATTGGTTGCCAAGTACAGCCACTCATAAGATAAACGGACCCCCCTAGGCAAGAGATGCAGAATTTCGTGGCAGTTCAGGTCTAATAACACAGTGGCTGACATTGAAGGGGAGAGTTAAGAGGTCAGGTCATGTTTTGTTTCACTTATTCCACAATCGAACGCTGGAGGTTAATAGTTATATAATCATTTTTTTTAAATGTTAAATGGGTAGTACAGTTACTTATATCAGAATTATTAACTAACATTTTTTGAGACATGGCAGTCCATAGAATATAAATATATAATTATATTTACCGCTTGGGTTCGATTTAGTTATGTCTGAAATGAAACCAGATCTGAGCAGTGTGTGGCGTAGACAAAGGAGTACTGAGGCCCGTAGTTTAAAAAAATTAAGGGTCCTTACTGGAGCTCTATGAATTCTCCAAACTAATCCAGGCAACAGATTCCCTATTAGAAAAATACTGAAGGGTTCTGTAGCCTGGATTATTTTGGAGGATTCATAGAGTTCCAGTAAGAACCCCTAATTTTTTTTTAAACTACGGGCCCTAGTAGGTCTTACAGTCCACCCTCCTACACCACCTCTCTCACCTCATAACACTCTCTCCCCAACGTCAGCCACACTGTTACCAGATCTGGACTGCCACGAAATACTGCAACTCTAGTTTAGAGGGATCCGTTTCTTTTATAAGTGACTGTACCAGGCGACAGTCACTGTGTATAGAAGACAGTCAATACATTAGGGGCACACGTCAACATACTCAGGATGATAGTTACAAATACAGAAAACAAACCCACAATATCAATATTTCTTTGAAGATATTTACAGTGTATATATTGCATATTCCTATTTCTTAAACTGAGCCGGGAAATGCCATATATAATGTTCTCCCACTACTGTACAGTACTCAACCACACTGCCCAGGGGGACTGACTTTATTCTCTGTGAATTTTAGCCATCCTCCACAGGGCTAGAATAAAAATTGTTGTAGGATCTGGTCACTTTCTAGTGGATTCGTGTAGTAATATTTATCAAGGAAATTACTACTATATCCCACTATGGAAGTACCAGTGATTCTTCTTCTGGTCAAAAGACACACTAGTATATGCAGCTCAAATATAAACACTGGAGTATTGAGTTAACAGTTTACATTAGCGGGAAAATGTAAACAAACTCAATCCATGTGAAAAGTGACGTCACGATTCATCAGAGGCCGTTTCGTGGTCACGTGATTTTTCGCCTACTTTTTCTCTTATTTTTTGCAGTATGTGTGTTGTTTTTGTAATAAAATGGTTGCCACAAAGAATATTGGCTTATATTTAACCAATATAAGTATCCTAAAAGAAATTTGTGACACTCAACTCGTCTATTGTCTTTGTAACCATTTGCCTTTGAATGTGCAGGTAGATAGTGAAATAGAAGGATGTAAACTTATCTCTCTCTCTCTCTCTCTCTCTCTCTCTCTCTCTCTCTCTCTCTCTCTCCTTTCCTTTCCACTCCCTCTAGATTAGCTGCACTACATAATTATGTATATGACTCATAACTACCCTTCGATGCCTGGGTACAGAGAATCACACGATGGTTAGTCTTCAGCTTAATTGATTTCACTCTCTCTCTCTCTCATACTACATCCTTCGTCTCTCTTCCTCACCCTAGCTAGTTTTAAAATCCTTCTATTTTTCACAGTGTTAATAATCTTCTTATTTTACAGCTGAGGTTACTAGTTCATGGGCCACTTAATTAATGGGGAAGTTTTGTGTTGGTAAATCTGGAGTAACTGAATCCTCCAAACTATTCCAAGCAACAGAACGCCATTATATTTACTCTTTTGGTCCTGTTTCCAAGCATACTTTGGAGGAATCAAGGCACTCCAATGTACCAAAAAACAATTACCACCTGAAGAGTCGAGAGTATAAATCCCGTATGTCTTTCACTGTCTAGACGAGTATTCATGTCCAGCAGATTTTCTCACTGAAGGTTATTATTTGGCTTGGTGTTCTAACTCTATTTCAGTAACTTTTCTATTCTTGGAAAATACCTGCTAAATCGCTCATAACTTTTTAGCCGTTAAGAGACTCTGTGATGTAGTTAGAAAATTGGAGGAGGTAAATGTGTCCTTCAAATATTGCCACGAAACACCACCTAAAGGAGAGGAGCTTGTTTCGTGGCATAGTCAGGAGGAATCAAAAGCCTACAATTCTCATACACGAACACAGGGTACTTAAAATACTGATAATGCAAGAATTCTGTGTAGTTGGGAAATATTATAGCATATATTATATTACTCGTATATTAGGAAGTGGGAGGGTCAGTGTTCTCGAAGCATGACGTCAACAGAAAATTATATCCGAGGTGAAGTGGTCAGAACAACAACAACAACAACAACAACTGACCCTAACAGCCCTCAGTGAGATAGTTTAGGTATCAATGCTCGTTTATTGATAGTGACCCGCAGTCCAGTAAGGATGGTGGTGGTGGTAAAGGGGTTCATGCCGTCAACCCTGTGTGGCCCACCAACTCCAATTTTCACAGCTGTACAGGAGGCAGCAAAAGTCATGTCTGTACCTATACTCTGTGTCAAGTAGTTTCCCATACATATTATCCTCGTGTCCTCAGCTGTTGTTGTTGTTGTTGTTGTTGTTTTGTCCAAGTTTATGTTTTGTTTACTCCCACGTGTTGTTTTCTTTCCTTTGTATCCATCTTCTATACTATACTTTTCCTTACCCTTGTAGGTTAGATAGAACAGCAAACTCAGACAGCCTCGAAAGGACCAGTAGGTATGTTGCTGTTTGAATGTCCTTTGTAATCCAATCATCAGTCTGTGCTGTTGATACTTCAGTGTTGCTCGCTCTCTCTCTCTCTCTCCCTCTCTCTCTCTCTCTCTCTCTCTCTCTCTCTCTCTCTCTCTCTCTCTCTCTCTCTCTCTCCTTACTTTCTGATTTATCCCATTTTCCTTTTCTTCCTTCCATTTCTGCGATATGTCTCTCTTCCATTAAGTTGAGAACTCTTTTATTTCTGTATTTACTTTTTAATTGAAGGACTACTGATTCCTCCAAGCTATGCCACGAAACAAATCACCCCAATGTTATAAGTATTCGGAGATCGTTTTGTGACATAGTTTGAAGGACTCATTCCACTCCTATAATTATTTACCAAAAGTAGGTTCTCCCCTTTTAGTCTTCCTTCTACATTATATTTATTCTGCTTTTCTATTTTTTTTTTTCCTTTCCTCGTATGTATAATAGAATGTATTTATATATCGTGTTGTATTTCCTTAGTTGGTCATTATATTCCCTTACTTATATTTTTATTTAGCATTCCTGTCATTCCCATTTCATTGCTTCCATTCTAACTCAATTTCCATATAAGGGTGATAGTATACTTTTTGGTACATTAGAGCTCCTTGAATCCTCCAAAGTATGCCAGGAAACAGGACCAGATGAACAACAAAGATAATGGTGGTCTGTTACCTGGAATACTTTGGAGGAAATAATTGCTCCAGATTAACCAACACTGTCCTACCAACTTAATTAATTAAGGGGATATTCTCTAGTTGGTCATTTGGAAGGCTTCTGATTCCTCCTAACTATACCAAAAAAAAACATAGACGCCCTCAGTGGTATACTAAATAGAGGATTTGTTTCGTGGCATAGTTTGGAGGAATTACAGTCCTTCCAAATCAACAACAAAAGAATCTCATCTTAAGGTGGTAATTCTTTTTTGGTACATTGGAGTGCCTTGATTCCTCCAAAGTATGCTAGGAAACAGGACCAGAAGAGCAAAAATAATAGTGTTCTGTTGCTTGGGATAGTTTGGAGGATTCGGTTGCTCCAGATTTACCAGCACAAAATTTTCCCCTTAAGCCTTACCAATTATATCACACATAATTATATAAATAATAATAATAATAATAAAAAAAATATTCCATGGGTTATTCCTCACTAAAACTCTTGGTATTTTTTATGATGATTTTTATTTCAAGTAGCAACTTATGAGACAATGAGAGTTTTTAAAAGAAAAATAGACCTTTATTATAATATATATTTTACAAGACTAACAGGGACCTTTCAGAGCAAGTGTTAGTAGATAAAGCTACCATTTACATTGATATTCCTGTCTTACACTATAACATTTAAGTCAGCCATACTATTTCTGAAAACATCTTTTTTTAGGGCTTTCTATGTATATATATATTTATTATCTTTATTATTAATATTTATTGGACATCTTGAATTCCAACCACAGTAAAACAGAGCAACGGGATTTTTTTTTATGTTTACTTTAGTATTTATTTATTTATTTATGTTTTATATATATTCATCTTTTTTATATTATTTATATTTATATATATATATATTATTTTAAACCCACACCCTCAGAGCAACTGTGGGGAAGTACTTAATATCACATGAATCAGTGCATTTGTGTGGGAGTGGGGGGGTGGGTGGGGGGGTGGGGGGGTAGGTGAGTTGGTGGTGGGTATCTTGTGTGTGTGTTTGTGTAGGGGTGGTTGGTGTGGGGTGGGTGGTTGGTTGGGTAGGTGAGTGGGTGGTGTGTGTGTTTGTGTATGGGAGGTGGGTGGGTGGTTGGGTAGGTGAGTGGGTGGTGGGTGTCTTGTGTGTGTTTGTGTATGGGAGATGAGGTGGGTGGTAGGTGTATTGTGTGGGTGTGTGTGTTTGTGTATGGGGTGGGTGTGTGTTTGTGTATGGAGTGGGTGGGTGGGTAAGTGTTTGTGTAGGGTTGGTGGGTGGGTGTTAAATGTATGTGTGTGTGTGTGTGTGTGTGTGTGTTTTTAGGATGTGCGTGCTGGTGTGTGGGGTAGTCTTGTGTGGGGGGTGGGGGGTTGGTGGGGGGGTTGGGGGGAATTCGTGTCTTTTTTTGGGGGGGCTGGGGAGAGGTAGAGAATATATACTTTTTTCTTTTTTTATGTGGGGGGGGGCGGGAGGGAGTGTGGGGGTAGTGAGTGGCGGTATAGGGGGATAGATGATGGTGGTGGTGGGGGAATTGATGAAAAGGTGGTGAAATGTGTGTGTGTGTGTGTGTGTGTGTGTGTGTGTGTGTGGTGTGTGTGTGTGTGTGTGTGTGTGTGTGTGTGTGTGTGTGTGTCAGGGGTGAAGAAAATGCTATGATCACAGAGTATGAGGAGTAGGAGGAGGAAACTATGATATTTTTCTTACTATTATTATTCATTATAGTATTTTGCTATGTGGTGGGGGTGGTTTGGTTTGGGGCTGGGCAGGGGCAAGGGGAAAGCAGAGGGTAAGAGGGGCAGTTGGGGGGGGGTTGTAGGAGGAGGAGGGGGAGAGGTGAAGGAGTAGGGGGAGGAGGAGAGGGGCAGATGGTGGGGAGGGGGGAGAGGTAAAGGAGTAGGGGGGAGGAGGAGAGGGGCAATTGGAGGAGGTGAAGGGAGAGGGGTAGTTGGAGGAGGTGAAGGGAGAGGGGCAGTTGGAGGGGGGGTAGGGGGAGAGGGGCTAGGGTACGGAGAGATGGGGGGCGAGGGAGGGAATAAATACGTAGAGAACAATGGAAGAGGATAGGAGAGACGAGCATTAAGCAGTACTCGAAAACTAACTAATTATATTCTAATGATGATGACGTGGGATATAAGCAAAGGGACGAAAAGCCAAGAAGAAGAAGAGGAAGAGTAGGAGGAAGAAGATGACGAAAGAAAGAAACGACAATTGAACGAAAAAATAGAATAAATAAAAATAAAATTAATTGCATGTTTTTTTTCTCCGAAGCCTTAATTAAATCTGAAGAAGAAGAAAACAAAACAGGAAAACACGAATAATGCATCTTTTCCTATCATTATGACTTTTGGATAATATATGTACTTTAATTATATAACTGAGATATGTAAGTACCGACGCAGATGTAAACACGGCTGGATTAAAAAAAAGATTACAATAAAGCTTAATATATCTAAACTATCTATAACTTCATTACTTTTTGGGGCGTGATAAATTAACCTAATAGTTATTTTCCTCAGACTAACGGCAATTGTCGCGTTTTTAGTAACTTTCTTTTCTTGTGATTATTGTTATTATATCCTGTCATTTGTTAATAAATAAATAAATAAATAAATATATAATAATAATAACAACAACAACAATAATAATAATAATAATAATAATAATAATAATATTAATAAATAAATAAATAGATAAATAAAAATGCACTGTTTTTGTAATAGTCAACTTTTGGATATGCAGTGCGTTTGTATCTTCCTGTAATCGATAATAACTTCTTGGTTGATGGACGAGTCACCACTGTATCTTTCGACTGGATTTTATCACCTTTGAACAACAACGATAAAAAAAAAAATAATAATAATAATGTGGGTTGCTTACACGGGTTTATTTATTTCTCATCGACGACACTGATACAATTATTACTATCAGCTGTAAGAATACTATGAACACACGTTGGTGAATAGAAGGAGGATGTGGGGGATGAGGAGGGGAGAAGAGAATTATGAAGGGGGAAGAAAAAAATGTGAAGGGAGATAAAAAAAAAAAAAAAAAAAAAAATGAGAGGGAGAGGTACGAGAATTTGAGTGAGTGAAAGATGGGTGGGAAAAACCAAAATGG